>CAUVWQ010000014.1:0-106000 GCA_963555705.1 Ligustrum vulgare | reverse complement strand
AATATAAAAATACAGAAAGTAATTTACCACTCTTGTCGTGCAATATTTCTATGACCCTCCGCGATGCACCACTTTTTGATTTTTGGTGGTCATAAACTCCACTAACTTATGTATTAAATATTGATATGCCCAACGCTCTTCACTATAACTCATACTCGCTCACCAATCTTTGATCATCATCGTTACCCGAAATCCGCACATAGCCAAATAGCGGTAAGATTTGTTACATATTTAGTGCATTCTTATCCAGACGTTGTATTCATGCTTTTGATTCGCTTTTTAAGTTGGAATAGATCATTAATTTGAAGAAATTTACCTTTGACGACTTGTACAATGGATTCTCGTAGACCCAACTCAAGAGTCACTATTATAAATTAGATGTCGCTGAAATGATTTGGTAACGGAACGTACGAGCATCATTAAATTAGCCATGATGCTCACGAAGGACGTATCCTGCTCCCCAAGCGTTAGCACATTAGGGGCACAAGCAGCGAAATTTAGCTTCAATGCATCTTCCAGTGGTGTTTTGAAGACAATTGTATGTAGCACTTTAGTAGACTTGCGACTGCAAAGAGAAGAACAATTCACAAAAGAAAAATAAAAAAAAATCCTATACGAATCAGGATTTCCTGATTCTTAGTTTTGGGCTCGGGTTGGATTTCATATTTTGAGTAGTTTTTGTGTTTCTCAAGGTTTTCAATTCAATAATGTTTTTTATTTAAATGTTTTTTAAAAATCATAGACATATTCACTTACATAGCACGTGTGCTAGTTACAATTACGAAGGGAATAAATATAAAAATACAGAAAGTAATTTACCACTCTTGTCGTGCAATATTTCTATGACCCTCCGCGATGCACCACTTTTTGATTTTTGGTGGTCATAAACTCCATTAACTTATGTATTAAATATTGATATGCCCAACGCTCTTCACTGTAACTCATACTCGCTCACCAATCTTTGATCATCATCGTTACCCGAAATCCGCACATAGCCAAATAGCGGTAAGATTTGTTACATATTTAGTGCATTCTTATCCAGACGTTGTATTCATGCTTTTGATTCGCTTTTTAAGTTGGAATAGATCTTTAATTTGAAGAAATTTTCCTTTGACGACTTGTACAATGGATTCTCGTAGACCCAACTCAAGATTCACTATTATAAATTAGATGTCGCTGAAATGATTTGGTAACGGAACGTACGAGCATCATTAAATTAGCCATGATTCTCACGAAGGACGTATCCTGCTCCCCAAGCGTTAGCACATTAGGGGCACAAGCAGCGAAATTTAGCTTCAATGCATCTTCCAGTGGTGTTTTGAAGACCATTGTATGTAGCACTTGAGTAGACTTGCGACTGGAAAGAGAAGAACAATTCAAAAAAGAAAAATAAAAAAAAATCCTATACGAATCAGGATATCCTAATTCTTAGTTTTGGGCTCGGGTTGGATTTCATATTTTGAGTAGTTTTTGTGTTTCTCAAGGTCTTCACTTAAATAATGTTTTTTATTTAAATGTTTTTTAAAAGTCATAGACATATTCACGTACATCGCACGTGTGCTAGTTACAATTACGAAGGGAATAAATATAAAAATACAGAAAGTGATTTACCACTCTTGTCGTGCAATATTTCTATGACCCTCCGCGATGCACCACATTTTGATTTTTGGTGGTCATAAACTCCATTAACTTATGTATTAAATAATGATATGCCCAACGCTCTTCACTATAACTCATACTCGCTCACCAATCTTTGATCATCATCGTTACCCCAAATCCGCACATAGCCAAATAGCGGTAAGATTTGTTACATATTTAGTGCATTCTTATCCAGACGTTGTATTCATGCTTTTGATTCGCTTTTTAAGTTGGAATAGATCTTTAATTTGAAGAAATTTTTCTTTGACGACTTGTACAATGGATTCTCGTAGACCCAACTCTAGAGTCACTATTATAAATTAGATGTCGCTGAAATGATTTGGTAACGGAACGTACGAGCATCATTAAATTAGCCATGATGCTCACGAAGGACGTATCCTGCTCCCCAAGCGTTAGCACATTAGGGGCACAAGCAGCGAAATTTAGCTTCAATGCATCTTCCAGTGGTGTTTTGAAGACCATTGTATGTAGCACTTGAGTAGACTTGCGACTGGAAAGAGAAGAACAATTCAAAAAAGAAAAATAAAAAAAAATCCTATACGAATCAGGATATCCTAATTCTTAGTTTTGGGCTCGGGTTGGATTTCATATTTTGAGTAGTTTTTGTGTTTCTCAAGGTTTTCAATTCAATAATGTTTTTTATTTAAATGTTTTTTAAAAATCATAGACATATTCACGTACATCGCACGTGTGCTAGTTACAATTACGAAGGGAATAAATATAAAAATACAGAAAGTGATTTACCACTCTTGTCGTGCAATATTTCTATGACCCTCCGCGATGCACCACATTTTGATTTTTGGTGGTCATAAACTCCATTAACTTATGTATTAAATATTGATATGCCCAATGCTCTTCACTATAACTCATACTCGCTCACCAATCTTTGATCATCATCGTTACCCCAAATCCGTACATAGCCAAATAGCGGTAAGATTTGTTACATATTTAGTGCATTCTTATCCAGACGTTGTATTCATGCTTTTGATTCGCTTTTTAAGTTGGAATAGATCTTTAATTTGAAGAAATTTTCCTTTGACGACTTGTACAATGGATTCTCGTAGACCCAACTCAAGATTCACTATTATAAATTAGATGTCGCTGAAATGATTTGGTAACGGAACGTACGAGCATCATTAAATTAGCCATGATGCTCACGAAGGACGTATCCTGCTCCCCAAGCGTTAGCACATTAGGGGCACAAGCAGCGAAATTTAGCTTCAATGCATCTTCCAGTGGTGTTTTGAAGACCATTGTATGTAGCACTTGAGTAGACTTGCGACTGGAAAGAGAAGAACAATTCAAAAAAGAAAAATAAAAAAAAATCCTATACGAATCAGGATATCCTAATTCTTAGTTTTGGGCTCGGGTTGGATTTCATATTTTGAGTAGTTTTTGTGTTTCTCAAGGTCTTCACTTAAATAATGTTTTTTATTTAAATGTTTTTTAAAAGTCATAGACATATTCACGTACATCGCACGTGTGCTAGTTACAATTACGAAGGGAATAAATATAAAAATACAGAAAGTGATTTACCACTCTTGTCGTGCAATATTTCTATGACCCTCCGCGATGCACCACATTTTGATTTTTGATGGTCATAAACTCCATTAACTTATGTATTAAATAATGATATGCCCAACGCTCTTCACTATAACTCATACTCGCTCACCAATCTTTGATCATCATCGTTACCCCAAATCCGCACATAGCCAAATAGCGGTAAGATTTGTTACATATTTAGTGCATTCTTATCCAGACGTTGTATTCATGCTTTTGATTCGCTTTTTAAGTTGGAATAGATCTTTAATTTGAAGAAATTTTTCTTTGACGACTTGTACAATGGATTCTCGTAGACCCAACTCTAGAGTCACTATTATAAATTAGATGTCGCTGAAATGATTTGGTAACGGAACGTACGAGCATCATTAAATTAGCCATGATGCTCACGAAGGACGTATCCTGCTCCCCAAGCGTTAGCACATTAGGGGCACAAGCAGCGAAATTTAGCTTCAATGCATCTTCCAGTGGTGTTTTGAAGACCATTGTATGTAGCACTTGAGTAGACTTGCGACTGGAAAGAGAAGAACAATTCAAAAAAGAAAAATAAAAAAAAAATCCTATACGAATCAGGATATCCTAATTCTTAGTTTTGGGCTCGGGTTGGATTTCATATTTTGAGTAGTTTTTGTGTTTCTCAAGGTTTTCAATTCAATAATGTTTTTTATTTAAATGTTTTTTAAAAATCATAGACATATTCACGTACATCGCACGTGTGCTAGTTACAATTACGAAGGGAATAAATATAAAAATACAGAAAGTGATTTACCACTCTTGTCGTGCAATATTTCTATGACCCTCCGCGATGCACCACATTTTGATTTTTGGTGGTCATAAACTCCATTAACTTATGTATTAAATATTGATATGCCCAATGCTCTTCACTATAACTCATACTCGCTCACCAATCTTTGATCATCATCGTTACCCCAAATCCGTACATAGCCAAATAGCGGTAAGATTTGTTACATATTTAGTGCATTCTTATCCAGACGTTGTATTCATGCTTTTGATTCGCTTTTTAAGTTGGAATAGATCTTTAATTTGAAGAAATTTTCCTTTGACGACTTGTACAATGGATTCTCGTAGACCCAACTCAAGATTCACTATTATAAATTAGATGTCGCTGAAATGATTTGGTAACGGAACGTACGAGCATCATTAAATTAGCCATGATGCTCACGAAGGACGTATCCTGCTCCCCAAGCGTTAGCACATTAGGGGCACAAGCAGCGAAATTTAGCTTCAATGCATCTTCCAGTGGTGTTTTGAAGACCATTGTATGTAGCACTTGAGTAGACTAGCGACTGGAAAGAGAAGAACAATTCAAAAAAGAAAAATAAAAAAAAATCCTATACGAATCAGGATATCCTAATTCTTAGTTTTGGGCTCGGGTTGGATTTCATATTTTGAGTAGTTTTTGTGTTTCTCAAGGTTTTCAATTCAATAATGTTTTTTATTTAAATGTTTTTTAAAAATCATAGACATATTCACGTACATCGCACGTGTGCTAGTTACAATTACGAAGGGAATAAATATAAAAATACAGAAAGTGATTTACCACTCTTGTCGTGCAATATTTCTATGACCCTCCGCGATGCACCACATTTTGATTTTTGGTGGTCATAAACTCCATTAACCTATGTATTAAATATTGATATGCCCAATGCTCTTCACTATAACTCATACTCGCTCACCAATCTTTGATCATCATCGTTACCCCAAATCCGTACATAGCCAAATAGCGGTAAGATTTGTTACATATTTAGTGCATTCTTATCCAGACGTTGTATTCATGCTTTTGATTCGCTTTTTAAGTTGGAATAGATCTTTAATTTGAAGAAATTTTCCTTTGACGACTTGTACAATGGATTCTCGTAGACCCAACTCAAGATTCACTATTATAAATTAGATGTCGCTGAAATGATTTGGTAACGGAACGTACGAGCATCATTAAATTATCCATGATTCTCACGAAGGACGTATCCTGCTCCCCAAGCGTTAGCACATTAGGGGCACAAGCAGCGAAATTTAGCTTCAATGCATCTTCCAGTGGTGTTTTGAAGACCATTGTATGTAGCACTTGAGTAGACTTGCGACTGGAAAGAGAAGAACAATTCAAAAAAGAAAAATAAAAAAAAATCCTATACGAATCAGGATATCCTAATTCTTAGTTTTGGGCTCGGGTTGGATTTCATATTTTGAGTAGTTTTTGTGTTTCTCAAGGTCTTCACTTAAATAATGTTTTTTATTTAAATGTTTTTTAAAAGTCATAGACATATTCACGTACATCGCACGTGTGCTAGTTACAATTACGAAGGGAATAAATATAAAAATACAGAAAGTGATTTACCACTCTTGTCGTGCAATATTTCTATGACCCTCCGCGATGCACCACATTTTGATTTTTGGTGGTCATAAACTCCATTAACTTATGTATTAAATAATGATATGCCCAACGCTCTTCACTATAACTCATACTCGCTCACCAATCTTTGATCATCATCGTTACCCCAAATCCGCACATAGCCAAATAGCGGTAAGATTTGTTACATATTTAGTGCATTCTTATCCAGACGTTGTATTCATGCTTTTGATTCGCTTTTTAAGTTGGAATAGATCTTTAATTTGAAGAAATTTTTCTTTGACGACTTGTACAATGGATTCTCGTAGACCCAACTCTAGAGTCACTATTATAAATTAGATGTCGCTGAAATGATTTGGTAACGGAACGTACGAGCATCATTAAATTAGCCATGATTCTCACGAAGGACGTATCCTGCTCCCCAAGCGTTAGCACATTAGGGGCACAAGCAGCGAAATTTAGCTTCAATGCATCTTCCAGTGGTGTTTTGAAGACCATTGTATGTAGCACTTGAGTAGACTTGCGACTGGAAAGAGAAGAACAATTCAAAAAAGAAAAATAAAAAAAAATCCTATACGAATCAGGATATCCTAATTCTTAGTTTTGGGCTCGGGTTGGATTTCATATTTTGAGTAGTTTTTGTGTTTCTCAAGGTTTTCAATTCAATAATGTTTTTTATTTAAATGTTTTTTAAAAATCATAGACATATTCACGTACATCGCACGTGTGCTAGTTACAATTACGAAGGGAATAAATATAAAAATACAGAAAGTGATTTACCACTCTTGTCGTGCAATATTTCTATGACCCTCCGCGATGCACCACATTTTGATTTTTGGTGGTCATAAACTCCATTAACTTATGTATTAAATATTGATATGCCCAATGCTCTTCACTATAACTCATACTCGCTCACCAATCTTTGATCATCATCGTTACCCCAAATCCGTACATAGCCAAATAGCGGTAAGATTTGTTACATATTTAGTGCATTCTTATCCAGACGTTGTATTCATGCTTTTGATTCGCTTTTTAAGTTGGAATAGATCTTTAATTTGAAGAAATTTTCCTTTGACGACTTGTACAATGGATTCTCGTAGACCCAACTCAAGATTCACTATTATAAATTAGATGTCGCTGAAATGATTTGGTAACGGAACGTACGAGCATCATTAAATTATCCATGATTCTCACGAAGGACGTATCCTGCTCCCCAAGCGTTAGCACATTAGGGGCACAAGCAGCGAAATTTAGCTTCAATGCATCTTCCAGTGGTGTTTTGAAGACCATTGTATGTAGCACTTGAGTAGACTTGCGACTGGAAAGAGAAGAACAATTCAAAAAAGAAAAATAAAAAAAAATCCTATACGAATCAGGATATCCTAATTCTTAGTTTTGGGCTCGGGTTGGATTTCATATTTTGAGTAGTTTTTGTGTTTCTCAAGGTCTTCACTTAAATAATGTTTTTTATTTAAATGTTTTTTAAAAGTCATAGACATATTCACGTACATCGCACGTGTGCTAGTTACAATTACGAAGGGAATAAATATAAAAATACAGAAAGTGATTTACCACTCTTGTCGTGCAATATTTCTATGACCCTCCGCGATGCACCACATTTTGATTTTTGGTGGTCATAAACTCCATTAACTTATGTATTAAATAATGATATGCCCAACGCTCTTCACTATAACTCATACTCGCTCACCAATCTTTGATCATCATCGTTACCCCAAATCCGCACATAGCCAAATAGCGGTAAGATTTGTTACATATTTAGTGCATTCTTATCCAGACGTTGTATTCATGCTTTTGATTCGCTTTTTAAGTTGGAATAGATCTTTAATTTGAAGAAATTTTTCTTTGACGACTTGTACAATGGATTCTCGTAGACCCAACTCTAGAGTCACTATTATAAATTAGATGTCGCTGAAATGATTTGGTAACGGAACGTACGAGCATCATTAAATTAGCCATGATTCTCACGAAGGACGTATCCTGCTCCCCAAGCGTTAGCACATTAGGGGCACAAGCAGCGAAATTTAGCTTCAATGCATCTTCCAGTGGTGTTTTGAAGACCATTGTATGTAGCACTTGAGTAGACTTGCGACTGGAAAGAGAAGAACAATTCAAAAAAGAAAAATAAAAAAAAATCCTATACGAATCAGGATATCCTAATTCTTAGTTTTGGGCTCGGGTTGGATTTCATATTTTGAGTAGTTTTTGTGTTTCTCAAGGTCTTCACTTAAATAATGTTTTTTATTTAAATGTTTTTTAAAAGTCATAGACATATTCACGTACATCGCACGTGTGCTAGTTACAATTACGAAGGGAATAAATATAAAAATACAGAAAGTGATTTACCACTCTTGTCGTGCAATATTTCTATGACCCTCCGCGATGCACCACATTTTGATTTTTGGTGGTCATAAACTCCATTAACTTATGTATTAAATAATGATATGCCCAACGCTCTTCACTATAACTCATACTCGCTCACCAATCTTTGATCATCATCGTTACCCCAAATCCGCACATAGCCAAATAGCGGTAAGATTTGTTACATATTTAGTGCATTCTTATCCAGACGTTGTATTCATGCTTTTGATTCGCTTTTTAAGTTGGAATAGATCTTTAATTTGAAGAAATTTTTCTTTGACGACTTGTACAATGGATTCTCGTAGACCCAACTCTAGAGTCACTATTATAAATTAGATGTCGCTGAAATGATTTGGTAACGGAACGTACGAGCATCATTAAATTAGCCATGATTCTCACGAAGGACGTATCCTGCTCCCCAAGCGTTAGCACATTAGGGGCACAAGCAGCGAAATTTAGCTTCAATGCATCTTCCAGTGGTGTTTTGAAGACCATTGTATGTAGCACTTGAGTAGACTTGCGACTGGAAAGAGAAGAACAATTCAAAAAAGAAAAATAAAAAAAAATCCTATACGAATCAGGATATCCTAATTCTTAGTTTTGGGCTCGGGTTGGATTTCATATTTTGAGTAGTTTTTGTGTTTCTCAAGGTTTTCAATTCAATAATGTTTTTTATTTAAATGTTTTTTAAAAATCATAGACATATTCACGTACATCGCACGTGTGCTAGTTACAATTACGAAGGGAATAAATATAAAAATACAGAAAGTGATTTACCACTCTTGTCGTGCAATATTTCTATGACCCTCCGCGATGCACCACATTTTGATTTTTGGTGGTCATAAACTCCATTAACTTATGTATTAAATAATGATATGCCCAACGCTCTTCACTATAACTCATACTCGCTCACCAATCTTTGATCATCATCGTTACCCCAAATCCGCACATAGCCAAATAGCGGTAAGATTTGTTACATATTTAGTGCATTCTTATCCAGACGTTGTATTCATGCTTTTGATTCGCTTTTTAAGTTGGAATAGATCTTTAATTTGAAGAAATTTTTCTTTGACGACTTGTACAATGGATTCTCGTAGACCCAACTCTAGAGTCACTATTATAAATTAGATGTCGCTGAAATGATTTGGTAACGGAACGTACGAGCATCATTAAATTAGCCATGATTCTCACGAAGGACGTATCCTGCTCCCCAAGCGTTAGCACATTAGGGGCACAAGCAGCGAAATTTAGCTTCAATGCATCTTCCAGTGGTGTTTTGAAGACCATTGTATGTAGCACTTGAGTAGACTTGCGACTGGAAAGAGAAGAACAATTCAAAAAAGAAAAATAAAAAAAAATCCTATACGAATCAGGATATCCTAATTCTTAGTTTTGGGCTCGGGTTGGATTTCATATTTTGAGTAGTTTTTGTGTTTCTCAAGGTCTTCACTTAAATAATGTTTTTTATTTAAATGTTTTTTAAAAGTCATAGACATATTCACGTACATCGCACGTGTGCTAGTTACAATTACGAAGGGAATAAATATAAAAATACAGAAAGTGATTTACCACTCTTGTCGTGCAATATTTCTATGACCCTCCGCGATGCACCACATTTTGATTTTTGGTGGTCATAAACTCCATTAACTTATGTATTAAATAATGATATGCCCAACGCTCTTCACTATAACTCATACTCGCTCACCAATCTTTGATCATCATCGTTACCCCAAATCCGCACATAGCCAAATAGCGGTAAGATTTGTTACATATTTAGTGCATTCTTATCCAGACGTTGTATTCATGCTTTTGATTCGCTTTTTAAGTTGGAATAGATCTTTAATTTGAAGAAATTTTTCTTTGACGACTTGTACAATGGATTCTCGTAGACCCAACTCTAGAGTCACTATTATAAATTAGATGTCGCTGAAATGATTTGGTAACGGAACGTACGAGCATCATTAAATTAGCCATGATTCTCACGAAGGACGTATCCTGCTCCCCAAGCGTTAGCACATTAGGGGCACAAGCAGCGAAATTTAGCTTCAATGCATCTTCCAGTGGTGTTTTGAAGACCATTGTATGTAGCACTTGAGTAGACTTGCGACTGGAAAGAGAAGAACAATTCAAAAAAGAAAAATAAAAAAAAATCCTATACGAATCAGGATATCCTAATTCTTAGTTTTGGGCTCGGGTTGGATTTCATATTTTGAGTAGTTTTTGTGTTTCTCAAGGTTTTCAATTCAATAATGTTTTTTATTTAAATGTTTTTTAAAAATCATAGACATATTCACGTACATCGCACGTGTGCTAGTTACAATTACGAAGGGAATAAATATAAAAATACAGAAAGTGATTTACCACTCTTGTCGTGCAATATTTCTATGACCCTCCGCGATGCACCACATTTTGATTTTTGGTGGTCATAAACTCCATTAACTTATGTATTAAATATTGATATGCCCAATGCTCTTCACTATAACTCATACTCGCTCACCAATCTTTGATCATCATCGTTACCCCAAATCCGTACATAGCCAAATAGCGGTAAGATTTGTTACATATTTAGTGCATTCTTATCCAGACGTTGTATTCATGCTTTTGATTCGCTTTTTAAGTTGGAATAGATCTTTAATTTGAAGAAATTTTCCTTTGACGACTTGTACAATGGATTCTCGTAGACCCAACTCAAGATTCACTATTATAAATTAGATGTCGCTGAAATGATTTGGTAACGGAACGTACGAGCATCATTAAATTAGCCATGATGCTCACGAAGGACGTATCCTGCTCCCCAAGCGTTAGCACATTAGGGGCACAAGCAGCGAAATTTAGCTTCAATGCATCTTCCAGTGGTGTTTTGAAGACCATTGTATGTAGCACTTGAGTAGACTAGCGACTGGAAAGAGAAGAACAATACAAAAAAGAAAAATAAAAAAAAATCCTATACGAATCAGGATATCCTAATTCTTAGTTTTGGGCTCGGGTTGGATTTCATATTTTGAGTAGTTTTTGTGTTTCTCAAGGTTTTCAATTCAATAATGTTTTTTATTTAAATGTTTTTTAAAAATCATAGACATATTCACGTACATCGCACGTGTGCTAGTTACAATTACGAAGGGAATAAATATAAAAATACAGAAAGTGATTTACCACTCTTGTCGTGCAATATTTCTATGACCCTCCGCGATGCACCACATTTTGATTTTTGGTGGTCATAAACTCCATTAACTTATGTATTAAATATTGATATGCCCAATGCTCTTCACTATAACTCATACTCGCTCACCAATCTTTGATCATCATCGTTACCCCAAATCCGTACATAGCCAAATAGCGGTAAGATTTGTTACATATTTAGTGCATTCTTATCCAGACGTTGTATTCATGCTTTTGATTCGCTTTTTAAGTTGGAATAGATCTTTAATTTGAAGAAATTTTCCTTTGACGACTTGTACAATGGATTCTCGTAGACCCAACTCAAGATTCACTATTATAAATTAGATGTCGCTGAAATGATTTGGTAACGGAACGTACGAGCATCATTAAATTATCCATGATTCTCACGAAGGACGTATCCTGCTCCCCAAGCGTTAGCACATTAGGGGCACAAGCAGCGAAATTTAGCTTCAATGCATCTTCCAGTGGTGTTTTGAAGACCATTGTATGTAGCACTTGAGTAGACTTGCGACTGGAAAGAGAAGAATAATTCAAAAAAGAAAAATAAAAAAAAATCCTATACGAATCAGGATATCCTAATTCTTAGTTTTGGGCTCGGGTTGGATTTCATATTTTGAGTAGTTTTTGTGTTTCTCAAGGTCTTCACTTAAATAATGTTTTTTATTTAAATGTTTTTTAAAAGTCATAGACATATTCACGTACATCGCACGTGTTCTAGTTACAATTACGAAGGGAATAAATATAAAAATACAGAAAGTGATTTACCACTCTTGTCGTGCAATATTTCTATGACCCTCCGCGATGCACCACATTTTGATTTTTGGTGGTCATAAACTCCATTAACTTATGTATTAAATAATGATATGCCCAACGCTCTTCACTATAACTCATACTCGCTCACCAATCTTTGATCATCATCGTTACCCCAAATCCGCACATAGCCAAATAGCGGTAAGATTTGTTACATATTTAGTGCATTCTTATCCAGACGTTGTATTCATGCTTTTGATTCGCTTTTTAAGTTGGAATAGATCTTTAATTTGAAGAAATTTTTCTTTGACGACTTGTACAATGGATTCTCGTAGACCCAACTCTAGAGTCACTATTATAAATTAGATGTCGCTGAAATGATTTGGTAACGGAACGTACGAGCATCATTAAATTAGCCATGATTCTCACGAAGGACGTATCCTGCTCCCCAAGCGTTAGCACATTAGGGGCACAAGCAGCGAAATTTAGCTTCAATGCATCTTCCAGTGGTGTTTTGAAGACCATTGTATGTAGCACTTGAGTAGACTTGCGACTGGAAAGAGAAGAACAATTCAAAAAAGAAAAATAAAAAAAAATCCTATACGAATCAGGATATCCTAATTCTTAGTTTTGGGCTCGGGTTGGATTTCATATTTTGAGTAGTTTTTGTGTTTCTCAAGGTTTTCAATTCAATAATGTTTTTTATTTAAATGTTTTTTAAAAATCATAGACATATTCACGTACATCGCACGTGTGCTAGTTACAATTACGAAGGGAATAAATATAAAAATACAGAAAGTGATTTACCACTCTTGTCGTGCAATATTTCTATGACCCTCCGCGATGCACCACATTTTGATTTTTGGTGGTCATAAACTCCATTAACTTATGTATTAAATATTGATATGCCCAATGCTCTTCACTATAACTCATACTCGCTCACCAATCTTTGATCATCATCGTTACCCCAAATCCGTACATAGCCAAATAGCGGTAAGATTTGTTACATATTTAGTGCATTCTTATCCAGACGTTGTATTCATGCTTTTGATTCGCTTTTTAAGTTGGAATAGATCTTTAATTTGAAGAAATTTTCCTTTGACGACTTGTACAATGGATTCTCGTAGACCCAACTCAAGATTCACTATTATAAATTAGATGTCGCTGAAATGATTTGGTAACGGAACGTACGAGCATCATTAAATTATCCATGATTCTCACGAAGGACGTATCCTGCTCCCCAAGCGTTAGCACATTAGGGGCACAAGCAGCGAAATTTAGCTTCAATGCATCTTCCAGTGGTGTTTTGAAGACCATTGTATGTAGCACTTGAGTAGACTTGCGACTGGAAAGAGAAGAACAATTCAAAAAAGAAAAATAAAAAAAAATCCTATACGAATCAGGATATCCTAATTCTTAGTTTTGGGCTCGGGTTGGATTTCATATTTTGAGTAGTTTTTGTGTTTCTCAAGGTCTTCACTTAAATAATGTTTTTTATTTAAATGTTTTTTAAAAGTCATAGACATATTCACGTACATCGCACGTGTGCTAGTTACAATTACGAAGGGAATAAATATAAAAATACAGAAAGTGATTTACCACTCTTGTCGTGCAATATTTCTATGACCCTCCGCGATGCACCACATTTTGATTTTTGGTGGTCATAAACTCCATTAACTTATGTATTAAATAATGATATGCCCAACGCTCTTCACTATAACTCATACTCGCTCACCAATCTTTGATCATCATCGTTACCCCAAATCCGCACATAGCCAAATAGCGGTAAGATTTGTTACATATTTAGTGCATTCTTATCCAGACGTTGTATTCATGCTTTTGATTCGCTTTTTAAGTTGGAATAGATCTTTAATTTGAAGAAATTTTTCTTTGACGACTTGTACAATGGATTCTCGTAGACCCAACTCTAGAGTCACTATTATAAATTAGATGTCGCTGAAATGATTTGGTAACGGAACGTACGAGCATCATTAAATTAGCCATGATTCTCACGAAGGACGTATCCTGCTCCCCAAGCGTTAGCACATTAGGGGCACAAGCAGCGAAATTTAGCTTCAATGCATCTTCCAGTGGTGTTTTGAAGACCATTGTATGTAGCACTTGAGTAGACTTGCGACTGGAAAGAGAAGAACAATTCAAAAAAGAAAAATAAAAAAAAATCCTATACGAATCAGGATATCCTAATTCTTAGTTTTGGGCTCGGGTTGGATTTCATATTTTGAGTAGTTTTTGTGTTTCTCAAGGTTTTCAATTCAATAATGTTTTTTATTTAAATGTTTTTTAAAAATCATAGACATATTCACGTACATCGCACGTGTGCTAGTTACAATTACGAAGGGAATAAATATAAAAATACAGAAAGTGATTTACCACTCTTGTCGTGCAATATTTCTATGACCCTCCGCGATGCACCACATTTTGATTTTTGGTGGTCATAAACTCCATTAACTTATGTATTAAATATTGATATGCCCAATGCTCTTCACTATAACTCATACTCGCTCACCAATCTTTGATCATCATCGTTACCCCAAATCCGTACATAGCCAAATAGCGGTAAGATTTGTTACATATTTAGTGCATTCTTATCCAGACGTTGTATTCATGCTTTTGATTCGCTTTTTAAGTTGGAATAGATCTTTAATTTGAAGAAATTTTCCTTTGACGACTTGTACAATGGATTCTCGTAGACCCAACTCAAGATTCACTATTATAAATTAGATGTCGCTGAAATGATTTGGTAACGGAACGTACGAGCATCATTAAATTAGCCATGATTCTCACGAAGGACGTATCCTGCTCCCCAAGCGTTAGCACATTAGGGGCACAAGCAGCGAAATTTAGCTTCAATGCATCTTCCAGTGGTGTTTTGAAGACCATTGTATGTAGCACTTGAGTAGACTTGCGACTGGAAAGAGAAGAACAATTCAAAAAAGAAAAATAAAAAAAAATCCTATACGAATCAGGATATCCTAATTCTTAGTTTTGGGCTCGGGTTGGATTTCATATTTTGAGTAGTTTTTGTGTTTCTCAAGGTCTTCACTTAAATAATGTTTTTTATTTAAATGTTTTTTAAAAGTCATAGACATATTCACGTACATCGCACGTGTGCTAGTTACAATTACGAAGGGAATAAATATAAAAATACAGAAAGTGATTTACCACTCTTGTCGTGCAATATTTCTATGACCCTCCGCGATGCACCACATTTTGATTTTTGGTGGTCATAAACTCCATTAACTTATGTATTAAATAATGATATGCCCAACGCTCTTCACTATAACTCATACTCGCTCACCAATCTTTGATCATCATCGTTACCCCAAATCCGCACATAGCCAAATAGCGGTAAGATTTGTTACATATTTAGTGCATTCTTATCCAGACGTTGTATTCATGCTTTTGATTCGCTTTTTAAGTTGGAATAGATCTTTAATTTGAAGAAATTTTTCTTTGACGACTTGTACAATGGATTCTCGTAGACCCAACTCTAGAGTCACTATTATAAATTAGATGTCGCTGAAATGATTTGGTAACGGAACGTACGAGAATCATTAAATTAGCCATGATGCTCACGAAGGACGTATCCTGCTCCCCAAGCGTTAGCACATTAGGGGCACAAGCAGCGAAATTTAGCTTCAATGCATCTTCCAGTGGTGTTTTGAAGACCATTGTATGTAGCACTTGAGTAGACTTGCGACTGGAAAGAGAAGAACAATTCAAAAAAGAAAAATAAAAAAAAATCCTATACGAATCAGGATATCCTAATTCTTAGTTTTGGGCTCGGGTTGGATTTCATATTTTGAGTAGTTTTTGTGTTTCTCAAGGTCTTCACTTAAATAATGTTTTTTATTTAAATGTTTTTTAAAAGTCATAGACATATTCACGTACATCGCACGTGTGCTAGTTACAATTACGAAGGGAATAAATATAAAAATACAGAAAGTGATTTACCACTCTTGTCGTGCAATATTTCTATGACCCTCCGCGATGCACCACATTTTGATTTTTGGTGGTCATAAACTCCATTAACTTATGTATTAAATAATGATATGCCCAACGCTCTTCACTATAACTCATACTCGATCACCAATCTTTGATCATCATCGTTACCCCAAATCCGCACATAGCCAAATAGCGGTAAGATTTGTTACATATTTAGTGCATTCTTATCCAGACGTTGTATTCATGCTTTTGATTCGCTTTTTAAGTTGGAATAGATCTTTAATTTGAAGAAATTTTTCTTTGACGACTTGTACAATGGATTCTCGTAGACCCAACTCTAGAGTCACTATTATAAATTAGATGTCGCTGAAATGATTTGGTAACGGAACGTACGAGCATCATTAAATTAGCCATGATGCTCACGAAGGACGTATCCTGCTCCCCAAGCGTTAGCACATTAGGGGCACAAGCAGCGAAATTTAGCTTCAATGCATCTTCCAGTGGTGTTTTGAAGACCATTGTATGTAGCACTTGAGTAGACTTGCGACTGGAAAGAGAAGAACAATTCAAAAAAGAAAAATAAAAAAAAATCCTATACGAATCAGGATATCCTAATTCTTAGTTTTGGGCTCGGGTTGGATTTCATATTTTGAGTAGTTTTTGTGTTTCTCAAGGTCTTCACTTAAATAATGTTTTTTATTTAAATGTTTTTTAAAAGTCATAGACATATTCACGTACATCGCACGTGTGCTAGTTACAATTACGAAGGGAATAAATATAAAAATACAGAAAGTGATTTACCACTCTTGTCGTGCAATATTTCTATGACCCTCCGCGATGCACCACATTTTGATTTTTGGTGGTCATAAACTCCATTAACTTATGTATTAAATAATGATATGCCCAACGCTCTTCACTATAACTCATACTCGCTCACCAATCTTTGATCATCATCGTTACCCCAAATCCGCACATAGCCAAATAGCGGTAAGATTTGTTACATATTTAGTGCATTCTTATCCAGACGTTGTATTCATGCTTTTGATTCGCTTTTTAAGTTGGAATAGATCTTTAATTTGAAGAAATTTTTCTTTGACGACTTGTACAATGGATTCTCGTAGACCCAACTCTAGAGTCACTATTATAAATTAGATGTCGCTGAAATGATTTGGTAACGGAACGTACGAGCATCATTAAATTAGCCATGATGCTCACGAAGGACGTATCCTGCTCCCCAAGCGTTAGCACATTAGGGGCACAAGCAGCGAAATTTAGCTTCAATGCATCTTCCAGTGGTGTTTTGAAGACCATTGTATGTAGCACTTGAGTAGACTTGCGACTGGAAAGAGAAGAACAATTCAAAAAAGAAAAATAAAAAAAAATCCTATACGAATCAGGATATCCTAATTCTTAGTTTTGGGCTCGGGTTGGATTTCATATTTTGAGTAGTTTTTGTGTTTCTCAAGGTCTTCACTTAAATAATGTTTTTTATTTAAATGTTTTTTAAAAGTCATAGACATATTCACGTACATCGCACGTGTGCTAGTTACAATTACGAAGGGAATAAATATAAAAATACAGAAAGTGATTTACCACTCTTGTCGTGCAATATTTCTATGACCCTCCGCGATGCACCACATTTTGATTTTTGGTGGTCATAAACTCCATTAACTTATGTATTAAATAATGATATGCCCAACGCTCTTCACTATAACTCATACTCGCTCACCAATCTTTGATCATCATCGTTACCCCAAATCCGCACATAGCCAAATAGCGGTAAGATTTGTTACATATTTAGTGCATTCTTATCCAGACGTTGTATTCATGCTTTTGATTCGCTTTTTAAGTTGGAATAGATCTTTAATTTGAAGAAATTTTTCTTTGACGACTTGTACAATGGATTCTCGTAGACCCAACTCTAGAGTCACTATTATAAATTAGATGTCGCTGAAATGATTTGGTAACGGAACGTACGAGCATCATTAAATTAGCCATGATGCTCACGAAGGACGTATCCTGCTCCCCAAGCGTTAGCACATTAGGGGCACAAGCAGCGAAATTTAGCTTCAATGCATCTTCCAGTGGTGTTTTGAAGACCATTGTATGTAGCACTTGAGTAGACTTGCGACTGGAAAGAGAAGAACAATTCAAAAAAGAAAAATAAAAAAAAATCCTATACGAATCAGGATATCCTAATTCTTAGTTTTGGGCTCGGGTTGGATTTCATATTTTGAGTAGTTTTTGTGTTTCTCAAGGTCTTCACTTAAATAATGTTTTTTATTTAAATGTTTTTTAAAAGTCATAGACATATTCACGTACATCGCACGTGTGCTAGTTACAATTACGAAGGGAATAAATATAAAAATACAGAAAGTGATTTACCACTCTTGTCGTGCAATATTTCTATGACCCTCCGCGATGCACCACATTTTGATTTTTGGTGGTCATAAACTCCATTAACTTATGTATTAAATAATGATATGCCCAACGCTCTTCACTATAACTCATACTCGATCACCAATCTTTGATCATCATCGTTACCCCAAATCCGCACATAGCCAAATAGCGGTAAGATTTGTTACATATTTAGTGCATTCTTATCCAGACGTTGTATTCATGCTTTTGATTCGCTTTTTAAGTTGGAATAGATCTTTAATTTGAAGAAATTTTTCTTTGACGACTTGTACAATGGATTCTCGTAGACCCAACTCTAGAGTCACTATTATAAATTAGATGTCGCTGAAATGATTTGGTAACGGAACGTACGAGCATCATTAAATTAGCCATGATGCTCACGAAGGACGTATCCTGCTCCCCAAGCGTTAGCACATTAGGGGCACAAGCAGCGAAATTTAGCTTCAATGCATCTTCCAGTGGTGTTTTGAAGACCATTGTATGTAGCACTTGAGTAGACTTGCGACTGGAAAGAGAAGAACAATTCAAAAAAGAAAAATAAAAAAAAATCCTATACGAATCAGGATATCCTAATTCTTAGTTTTGGGCTCGGGTTGGATTTCATATTTTGAGTAGTTTTTGTGTTTCTCAAGGTCTTCACTTAAATAATGTTTTTTATTTAAATGTTTTTTAAAAGTCATAGACATATTCACGTACATCGCACGTGTGCTAGTTACAATTACGAAGGGAATAAATATAAAAATACAGAAAGTGATTTACCACTCTTGTCGTGCAATATTTCTATGACCCTCCGCGATGCACCACATTTTGATTTTTGGTGGTCATAAACTCCATTAACTTATGTATTAAATAATGATATGCCCAACGCTCTTCACTATAACTCATACTCGCTCACCAATCTTTGATCATCATCGTTACCCCAAATCCGCACATAGCCAAATAGCGGTAAGATTTGTTACATATTTAGTGCATTCTTATCCAGACGTTGTATTCATGCTTTTGATTCGCTTTTTAAGTTGGAATAGATCTTTAATTTGAAGAAATTTTTCTTTGACGACTTGTACAATGGATTCTCGTAGACCCAACTCTAGAGTCACTATTATAAATTAGATGTCGCTGAAATGATTTGGTAACGGAACGTACGAGCATCATTAAATTAGCCATGATGCTCACGAAGGACGTATCCTGCTCCCCAAGCGTTAGCACATTAGGGGCACAAGCAGCGAAATTTAGCTTCAATGCATCTTCCAGTGGTGTTTTGAAGACCATTGTATGTAGCACTTGAGTAGACTTGCGACTGGAAAGAGAAGAACAATTCAAAAAAGAAAAATAAAAAAAAATCCTATACGAATCAGGATATCCTAATTCTTAGTTTTGGGCTCGGGTTGGATTTCATATTTTGAGTAGTTTTTGTGTTTCTCAAGGTTTTCAATTCAATAATGTTTTTTATTTAAATGTTTTTTAAAAATCATAGACATATTCACGTACATCGCACGTGTGCTAGTTACAATTACGAAGGGAATAAATATAAAAATACAGAAAGTGATTTACCACTCTTGTCGTGCAATATTTCTATGACCCTCCGCGATGCACCACATTTTGATTTTTGGTGGTCATAAACTCCATTAACTTATGTATTAAATATTGATATGCCCAATGCTCTTCACTATAACTCATACTCGCTCACCAATCTTTGATCATCATCGTTACCCCAAATCCGTACATAGCCAAATAGCGGTAAGATTTGTTACATATTTAGTGCATTCTTATCCAGACGTTGTATTCATGCTTTTGATTCGCTTTTTAAGTTGGAATAGATCTTTAATTTGAAGAAATTTTCCTTTGACGACTTGTACAATGGATTCTCGTAGACCCAACTCAAGATTCACTATTATAAATTAGATGTCGCTGAAATGATTTGGTAACGGAACGTACGAGCATCATTAAATTAGCCATGATTCTCACGAAGGACGTATCCTGCTCCCCAAGCGTTAGCACATTAGGGGCACAAGCAGCGAAATTTAGCTTCAATGCATCTTCCAGTGGTGTTTTGAAGACCATTGTATGTAGCACTTGAGTAGACTTGCGACTGGAAAGAGAAGAACAATTCAAAAAAGAAAAATAAAAAAAAATCCTATACGAATCAGGATATCCTAATTCTTAGTTTTGGGCTCGGGTTGGATTTCATATTTTGAGTAGTTTTTGTGTTTCTCAAGGTCTTCACTTAAATAATGTTTTTTATTTAAATGTTTTTTAAAAGTCATAGACATATTCACGTACATCGCACGTGTGCTAGTTACAATTACGAAGGGAATAAATATAAAAATACAGAAAGTGATTTACCACTCTTGTCGTGCAATATTTCTATGACCCTCCGCGATGCACCACATTTTGATTTTTGGTGGTCATAAACTCCATTAACTTATGTATTAAATAATGATATGCCCAACGCTCTTCACTATAACTCATACTCGCTCACCAATCTTTGATCATCATCGTTACCCCAAATCCGCACATAGCCAAATAGCGGTAAGATTTGTTACATATTTAGTGCATTCTTATCCAGACGTTGTATTCATGCTTTTGATTCGCTTTTTAAGTTGGAATAGATCTTTAATTTGATGAAATTTTTCTTTGACGACTTGTACAATGGATTCTCGTAGACCCAACTCTAGAGTCACTATTATAAATTAGATGTCGCTGAAATGATTTGGTAACGGAACGTACGAGAATCATTAAATTAGCCATGATGCTCACGAAGGACGTATCCTGCTCCCCAAGCGTTAGCACATTAGGGGCACAAGCAGCGAAATTTAGCTTCAATGCATCTTCCAGTGGTGTTTTGAAGACCATTGTATGTAGCACTTGAGTAGACTTGCGACTGGAAAGAGAAGAACAATTCAAAAAAGAAAAATAAAAAAAAATCCTATACGAATCAGGATATCCTAATTCTTAGTTTTGGGCTCGGGTTGGATTTCATATTTTGAGTAGTTTTTGTGTTTCTCAAGGTTTTCAATTCAATAATGTTTTTTATTTAAATGTTTTTTAAAAATCATAGACATATTCACGTACATCGCACGTGTGCTAGTTACAATTACGAAGGAAATAAATATAAAAATACAGAAAGTGATTTACCACTCTTGTCGTGCAATATTTCTATGACCCTCCGCGATGCACCACATTTTGATTTTTGGTGGTCATAAACTCCATTAACTTATGTATTAAATATTGATATGCCCAATGCTCTTCACTATAACTCATACTCGCTCACCAATCTTTGATCATCATCGTTACCCCAAATCCGTACATAGCCAAATAGCGGTAAGATTTGTTACATATTTAGTGCATTCTTATCCAGACGTTGTATTCATGCTTTTGATTCGCTTTTTAAGTTGGAATAGATCTTTAATTTGAAGAAATTTTTCTTTGACGACTTGTACAATGGATTCTCGTAGACCCAACTCTAGAGTCACTATTATAAATTAGATGTCGCTGAAATGATTTGGTAACGGAACGTACGAGCATCATTAAATTAGCCATGATGCTCACGAAGGACGTATCCTGCTCCCCAAGCGTTAGCACATTAGGGGCACAAGCAGCGAAATTTAGCTTCAATGCATCTTCCAGTGGTGTTTTGAAGACCATTGTATGTAGCACTTGAGTAGACTTGCGACTGGAAAGAGAAGAACAATTCAAAAAAGAAAAATAAAAAAAAATCCTATACGAATCAGGATATTCTAATTCTTAGTTTTGGGCTCGGGTTGGATTTCATATTTTGAGTAGTTTTTGTGTTTCTCAAGGTTTTCAATTCAATAATGTTTTTTATTTAAATGTTTTTTAAAAATCATAGACATATTCACGTACATCGCACGTGTGCTAGTTACAATTACGAAGGGAATAAATATAAAAATACAGAAAGTGATTTACCACTCTTGTCGTGCAATATTTCTATGACCCTCCGCGATGCACCACATTTTGATTTTTGGTGGTCATAAACTCCATTAACTTATGTATTAAATATTGTTATGCCCAATGCTCTTCACTATAACTCATACTCGCTCACCAATCTTTGATCATCATCGTTACCCCAAATCCGTACATAGCCAAATAGCGGTAAGATTTGTTACATATTTAGTGCATTCTTATCCAGACGTTGTATTCATGCTTTTGATTCGCTTTTTAAGTTGGAATAGATCTTTAATTTGAAGAAATTTTCCTTTGACGACTTGTACAATGGATTCTCGTAGACCCAACTCAAGAGTCACTATTATAAATTAGATGTCGCTGAAATGATTTGGTAACGGAACGTACGAGCATCATTAAATTAGCCATGATGCTCACGAAGGACGTATCCTGCTCCCCAAGCGTTAGCACATTAGGGGCACAAGCAGCGAAATTTAGCTTCAATGCATCTTCCAGTGGTGTTTTGAAGACCATTGTATGTAGCACTTTAGTAGACTTGCGACTGCAAAGAGAAGAACAATTCACAAAAGAAAAATAAAAAAAAATCCTATACGAATCAGGATTTCCTAATTCTTAGTTTTGGGCTCAGGTTGGATTTCATATTTTGAGTAGTTTTTGTGTTTCCCAAGGTTTTCAATTCAATAATGTTTTTTATTTAAATGTTTTTTAAAAATCATAGACATATTCACTTACATAGCACGTGTGCTAGTTACAATTACGAAGGGAATAAATATAAAAATACAGAAAGTAATTTACCACTCTTGTCGTGCAATATTTCTATGACCCTCCGCGATGCACCACTTTTTGATTTTTGGTGGTCATAAACTCCATTAACTTATGTATTAAATATTGATATGCCCAACGCTCTTCACTATAACTCATACTCGCTCACCAATCTTTGATCATCATCCTTACCCCAAATCCGCACATAGCCAAATAGCGGTAAGATTTGTTACATATTTAGTGCATTCTTATCCAGACGTTGTATTCATGCTTTTGATTCGCTTTTTAAGTTGAAATAGATCTTTAATTTGAAGAAATTTTCCTTTGACGACTTGTACAATGGATTCTCGTAGACCCAACTCTAGAGTCACTATTATAAATTAGATGTCGCTGAAATGATTTGGTAACGGAACGTACGAGCATCATTAAATTAGCCATGATGCTCACGAAGGACGTATCCTGCTCCCCAAGCGTTAGTACATTAGGGGCACAAGCAGCGAAATTTAGCTTCAATGCATCTTCCAGTGGTGTTTTGAAGACCATTGTATGTAGCACTTGAGTAGACTTGCGACTGGAAAGAGAAGAACAATTCAAAAAAGAAAAATAAAAAAAAATCCTATACGAATCAGGATTTCCTAATTCTTAGTTTTGTGCTCAGGTTGGATTTCATATTTTGAGTAGTTTTTGTGTTTCCCAAGGTTTTCAATTCAATAATGTTTTTTATTTAAATGTTTTTTAAAAATCATAGACATATTCACTTACATAGCACGTGTGCTAGTTACAATTACGAAGGGAATAAATATAAAAATACAGAAAGTAATTTACCACTCTTGTCGTGCAATATTTCTATGACCCTTCGCGATGCACCACTTTTTGATTTTTGGTGGTCATAAACTCCATTAACTTATGTATTAAATATTGATATGCCCAATGCTCTTCACTATAACTCATACTCGCTCACCAATCTTTGATCATCATCGTTACCCCAAATCCGTACATAGCCAAATAGCGGTAAGATTTGTTACATATTTAGTGCATTCTTATCCAGACGTTGTATTCATGCTTTTGATTCGCTTTTTAAGTTGGAATAGATCTTTAATTTGAAGAAATTTTCCTTTGACGACTTGTACAATGGATTCTCGTAGACCCAACTCAAGAGTCACTATTATAAATTAGATGTCGCTGAAAAGATTTGGTAACGGAACGTACGAGCATCATTAAATTAGCCATGATGCTCACGAAGGACGTATCCTGCTCCCCAAGCGTTAGCACATTAGGGGCACAAGCAGCGAAATTTAGCTTCAATGCATCTTCCAGTGGTGTTTTGAAGACCATTGTATGTAGCACTTTAGTAGACTTGCGACTGCAAAGAGAAGAACAATTCACAAAAGAAAAATAAAAAAAAATCCTATACGAATCAGGATTTCCTAATTCTTAGTTTTGGGCTCAGGTTGGATTTCATATTTTGAGTAGTTTTTGTGTTTCCCAAGGTTTTCAATTCAATAATGTTTTTTATTTAAATGTTTTTTAAAAATCATAGACATATTCACTTACATAGCACGTGTGCTAGTTACAATTACGAAGGGAATAAATATAAAAATACAGAAAGTAATTTACCACTCTTGTCGTGCAATATTTCTATGACCCTCCGCGATGCACCACTTTTTGATTTTTGGTGGTCATAAACTCCATTAACTTATGTATTAAATATTGATATGCCCAACGCTCTTCACTATAACTCATACTCGCTCACCAATCTTTGATCATCATCCTTACCCCAAATCCGCACATAGCCAAATAGCGGTAAGATTTGTTACATATTTAGTGCATTCTTATCCAGACGTTGTATTCATGCTTTTGATTCGCTTTTTAAGTTGGAATAGATCTTTAATTTGAAGAAATTTTCCTTTGACGACTTGTACAATGGATTCTCGTAGACCCAACTCAAGAGTCACTATTATAAATTAGATGTCGCTGAAATGATTTGGTAACGGAACGTACGAGCATCATTAAATTAGCCATGATGCTCACGAAGGACGTATCCTGCTCCCCAAGCGTTAGCACATTAGGGGCACAAGCAGCGAAATTTAGCTTCAATGCATCTCCCAGTGGTGTTTTGAAGACCATTGTATGTAGCACTTTAGTAGACTTGCGACTGCAAAGAGAAGAACAATTCACAAAAGAAAAATAAAAAAAAATCCTATACGAGTCAGGATTTCCTAATTCTTAGTTTTGGGCTCGGGTTGGATTTCATATTTTGAGTAGTTTTTGTGTTTCCCAAGGTTTTCAATTCAATAATGTTTTTTATTTAAATGTTTTTTTAAAAATCATAGACATATTCACTTACATAGCACGTGTGCTAGTTACAATTACGAAGGGAATAAATATAAAAATACAGAAAGTAATTTACCACTCTTGTCGTGCAATATTTCTATGACCCTCCGCGATGCACCACTTTTTGATTTTTGGTGGTCATAAACTCCATTAACTTATGTATTAAATATTGATATGCCCAACGCTCTTCACTATAACTCATACTCGCTCACCAATCTTTGATCATCATCCTTACCCCAAATCCGCACATAGCCAAATAGCGGTAAGATTTGTTACATATTTAGTGCATTCTTATCCAGACGTTGTATTCATGCTTTTGATTCGCTTTTTAAGTTGGAATAGATCTTTAATTTGAAGAAATTTTCCTTTGACGACTTGTACAATGGATTCTCGTAGACCCAACTCAAGAGTCACTATTATAAATTAGATGTCGCTGAAATGATTTGGTAACGGAACGTACGAGCATCATTAAATTAGCCATGATGCTCACGAAGGACGTATCCTGCTCCCCAAGCGTTAGCACATTAGGGGCACAAGCAGCGAAATTTAGCTTCAATGCATCTCCCAGTGGTGTTTTGAAGACCATTGTATGTAGCACTTTAGTAGACTTGCGACTGCAAAGAGAAGAACAATTCACAAAAGAAAAATAAAAAAAAATCCTATACGAGTCAGGATTTCCTAATTCTTAGTTTTGGGCTCGGGTTGGATTTCATATTTTGAGTAGTTTTTGTGTTTCCCAAGGTTTTCAATTCAATAATGGTTTTTATTTAAATGTTTTTTTAAAAATCATAGACATATTCACTTACATAGCACGTGTGCTAGTTACAATTACGAAGGGAATAAATATAAAAATACAGAAAGTAATTTACCACTCTTGTCGTGCAATATTTCTATGACCCTCCGCGATGCACCACTTTTTGATTTTTGGTGGTCATAAACTCCATTAACTTATGTATTAAATATTGATATGCCCAACGCTCTTCACTATAACTCATACTCGCTCACCAATCTTTGATCATCATCGTTACCCCAAATCCGCACATAGCCAAATAGCGGTAAGATTTGTTACATATTTAATGCATTCTTATCCAGACGTTGTATTCATGCTTTTGATTCGCTTTTTAAGTTGAAATAGATCTTTAATTTGAAGAAATTTTCCTTTGACGACTTGTACAATGGATTCTCGTAGACCCAACTCTAGAGTCACTATTATAAAATAGATGTCGCTGAAATGATTTGGTAACGGAACGTACGAGCATCATTAAATTAGCCATGATGCTCACGAAGGACGTATCCTGCTCCCCAAGCGTTAGCACATTAGGGGCACAAGCAGCGAAATTTAGCTTCAATGCATCTTCCAGTGGTGTTTTGAAGACCATTGTATGTAGCACTTGAGTAGACTTGCGACTGGAAAGAGAAGAACAATTCAAAAAAGAAAAATAAAAAAAAAATCCTATACGAATCAGGATATCCTAATTCTTAGTTTTGGGCTCGGGTTGGATTTCATATTTTGAGTAGTTTTTGTGTTTCTCAAGGTTTTCAATTCAATAATGTTTTTTATTTAAATGTTTTTTAAAAATCATAGACATATTCACGTACATCGCACGTGTGCTAGTTACAATTACGAAGGGAATAAATATAAAAATACAGAAAGTGATTTAGCACTCTTGTCGTGCAATATTTCTATGACCCTCCGCGATGCACCACTTTTTGATTTTTGGTGGTCATAAACTCCATTAACTTATGTATTAAATATTGATATGCCCAACGCTCTTCACTATAACTCATACTCGCTCACCAATCTTTGATCATCATCGTTACCCCAAATCCGCACATAGCCAAATAGCGGTAAGATTTGTTACATATTTAGTGCATTCTTATCCAGACGTTGTATTCATGCTTTTGATTCGCTTTTTAAGTTGGAATATATCTTTAATTTGAAGAAATTTTCCTTTGACGACTTGTACAATGGATTCTCGTAGACCCAACTCTAGAGTCACTATTATAAATTAGATGTCGCTGAAATGATTTGGTAACGGAACGTACGAGCATCATTAAATTAGCCATGATGCTCACGAAGGACGTATCCTGCTCCCCAAGCGTTAGCACATTAGGGGCACAAGCAGCGAAATTTAGCTTCAATGCATCTCCCAGTGGTGTTTTGAAGACCATTGTATGTAGCACTTGAGTAGACTAGCGACTGGAAAGAGAAGAACAATTCAAAAAAGAAAAATAAAAAAAAAATCCTATACGAATCAGGATATCCTAATTCTTAGATTTGGGCTCGGGTTGGATTTCATATTTTGAGTAGTTTTTGTGTTTCTCAAGGTTTTCAATTCAATAATGTTTTTTATTTAAATGTTTTTTAAAAATCATAGACATATTCACGTACATCGCACGTGTGCTAGTTACAATTACGAAGGGAATAAATATAAAAATACAGAAAGTGATTTAGCACTCTTGTCGTGCAATATTTCTATGACCCTCCGCGATGCACCACTTTTTGATTTTTGGTGGTCATAAACTCCATTAACTTATGTATTAAATATTGATATGCCCAACGCTCTTCACTATAACTCATACTCGCTCACCAATCTTTGATCATCATCCTTACCCCAAATCCGCACATAGCCAAATAGCGGTAAGATTTGTTACATATTTAGTGCATTCTTATCCAGACGTTGTATTCATGCTTTTGATTCGCTTTTTAAGTTGGAATAGATCTTTAATTTGAAGAAATTTTCCTTTGACGACTTGTACAATGGATTCTCGTAGACCCAACTCAAGAGTCACTATTATAAATTAGATGTCGCTGAAATGATTTGGTAACGGAACGTACGAGCATCATTAAATTAGCCATGATGCTCACGAAGGACGTATCCTGCTCCCCAAGCGTTAGCACATTAGGGGCACAAGCAGCGAAATTTAGCTTCAATGCATCTCCCAGTGGTGTTTTGAAGACCATTGTATGTAGCACTTTAGTAGACTTGCGACTGCAAAGAGAAGAACAATTCACAAAAGAAAAATAAAAAAAAATCCTATACGAGTCAGGATTTCCTAATTCTTAGTTTTGGGCTCGGGTTGGATTTCATATTTTGAGTAGTTTTTGTGTTTCCCAAGGTTTTCAATTCAATAATGTTTTTTATTTAAATGTTTTTTTAAAAATCATAGACATATTCACTTACATAGCACGTGTGCTAGTTACAATTACGAAGGGAATAAATATAAAAATACAGAAAGTAATTTACCACTCTTGTCGTGCAATATTTCTATGACCCTCCGCGATGCACCACTTTTTGATTTTTGGTGGTCATAAACTCCATTAACTTATGTATTAAATATTGATATGCCCAACGCTCTTCACTATAACTCATACTCGCTCACCAATCTTTGATCATCATCGTTACCCCAAATCCGCACATAGCCAAATAGCGGTAAGATTTGTTACATATTTAATGCATTCTTATCCAGACGTTGTATTCATGCTTTTGATTCGCTTTTTAAGTTGAAATAGATCTTTAATTTGAAGAAATTTTCCTTTGACGACTTGTACAATGGATTCTCGTAGACCCAACTCTAGAGTCACTATTATAAAATAGATGTCGCTGAAATGATTTGGTAACGGAACGTACGAGCATCATTAAATTAGCCATGATGCTCACGAAGGACGTATCCTGCTCCCCAAGCGTTAGCACATTAGGGGCACAAGCAGCGAAATTTAGCTTCAATGCATCTTCCAGTGGTGTTTTGAAGACCATTGTATGTAGCACTTGAGTAGACTTGCGACTGGAAAGAGAAGAACAATTCAAAAAAGAAAAATAAAAAAAAAATCCTATACGAATCAGGATTTCCTAATTCTTAGTTTTGGGCTCGGGTTGGATTTCATATTTTGAGTAGTTTTTGTGTTTCTCAAGGTTTTCAATTCAATAATGTTTTTTATTTAAATGTTTTTTAAAAATCATAGACATATTCACGTACATCGCACGTGTGCTAGTTACAATTACGAAGGGAATAAATATAAAAATACAGAAAGTGATTTAGCACTCTTGTCGTGCAATATTTCTATGACCCTCCGCGATGCACCACTTTTTGATTTTTGGTGGTCATAAACTCCATTAACTTATGTATTAAATATTGATATGCCCAACGCTCTTCACTATAACTCATACTCGCTCACCAATCTTTGATCATCATCGTTACCCCAAATCCGCACATAGCCAAATAGCGGTAAGATTTGTTACATATTTAGTGCATTCTTATCCAGACGTTGTATTCATGCTTTTGATTCGCTTTTTAAGTTGGAATATATCTTTAATTTGAAGAAATTTTCCTTTGACGACTTGTACAATGGATTCTCGTAGACCCAACTCTAGAGTCACTATTATAAATTAGATGTCGCTGAAATGATTTGGTAACGGAACGTACGAGCATCATTAAATTAGCCATGATGCTCACGAAGGACGTATCCTGCTCCCCAAGCGTTAGCACATTAGGGGCACAAGCAGCGAAATTTAGCTTCAATGCATCTCCCAGTGGTGTTTTGAAGACCATTGTATGTAGCACTTGAGTAGACTAGCGACTGGAAAGAGAAGAACAATTCAAAAAAGAAAAATAAAAAAAAAATCCTATACGAATCAGGATATCCTAATTCTTAGATTTGGGCTCGGGTTGGATTTCATATTTTGAGTAGTTTTTGTGTTTCTCAAGGTTTTCAATTCAATAATGTTTTTTATTTAAATGTTTTTTAAAAATCATAGACATATTCACGTACATCGCACGTGTGCTAGTTACAATTACGAAGGGAATAAATATAAAAATACAGAAAGTGATTTAGCACTCTTGTCGTGCAATATTTCTATGACCCTCCGCGATGCACCACTTTTTGATTTTTGGTGGTCATAAACTCCATTAACTTATGTATTAAATATTGATATGCCCAACGCTCTTCACTATAACTCATACTCGCTCACCAATCTTTGATCATCATCGTTACCCCAAATCCGCACATAGCCAAATAGCGGTAAGATTTGTTACATATTTAGTGCATTCTTATCCAGACGTTGTATTCATGCTTTTGATTCGCTTTTTAAGTTGGAATATATCTTTAATTTGAAGAAATTTTCCTTTGACGACTTGTACAATGGATTCTCGTAGACCCAACTCTAGAGTCACTATTATAAATTAGATGTCGCTGAAATGATTTGGTAACGGAACGTACGAGCATCATTAAATTAGCCATGATGCTCACGAAGGACGTATCCTGCTCCCCAAGCGTTAGCACATTAGGGGCACAAGCAGCGAAATTTAGCTTCAATGCATCTCCCAGTGGTGTTTTGAAGACCATTGTATGTAGCACTTTAGTAGACTTGCGACTGCAAAGAGAAGAACAATTCACAAAAGAAAAATAAAAAAAAAATCCTATACGAATCAGGATTTCCTAATTCTTAGTTTTGGGCTCGGGTTGGATTTCATATTTTGAGTAGTTTTTGTGTTTCTCAAGGTTTTCAATTCAATAATGTTTTTTATTTAAATGTTTTTTAAAAATCATAGACATATTCACGTACATCGCACGTGTGCTAGTTACAATTAAGAAGGGAATAAATATAAAAATACAGAAAGTGATTTAGCACTCTTGTCGTGCAATATTTCTATGACCCTCCGCGATGCACCACTTTTTGATTTTTGGTGGTCATAAACTCCATTAACTTATGTATTAAATATTGATATGCCCAACGCTCTTCACTATAACTCATACTCGCTCACCAATCTTTGATCATCATCGTTACCCCAAATCCGCACATAGCCAAATAGCGGTAAGATTTGTTACATATTTAGTGCATTCTTATCCAGACGTTGTATTCATGCTTTTGATTCGCTTTTTAAGTTGGAATAGATCTTTAATATGAAGAAATTTTCCTTTGACGACTTGTACAATGGATTCTCGTAGACCCAACTCTAGAGTCACTATTATAAATTAGATGTCGCTGAAATGATTTGGTAACGGAACGTACGAGCATCATTAAATTAGCCATGATGCTCACGAAGGACGTATCCTGCTCCCCAAGCGTTAGCACATTAGGGGCACAAGCAGCGAAATTTAGCTTCAATGCATCTTCCAGTGGTGTTTTGAAGACCATTGTATGTAGCACTTGAGTAGACTTGCGACTGGAAAGAGAAGAACAATTCAAAAAAGAAAAATAAAAAAAAAATCCTATACGAATCAGGATATCCTAATTCTTAGTTTTGGGCTCGGGTTGGATTTCATATTTTGAGTAGTTTTTGTGTTTCTCAAGGTTTTCAATTCAATAATGTTTTTTATTTAAATGTTTTTTAAAAATCATAGACATATTCACGTACATCGCACGTGTGCTAGTTACAATTACGAAGGGAATAAATATAAAAATACAGAAAGTGATTTAGCACTCTTGTCGTGCAATATTTCTATGACCCTCCGCGATGCACCACTTTTTGATTTTTGGTGGTCATAAACTCCATTAACTTATGTATTAAATATTGATATGCCCAACGCTCTTCACTATAACTCATACTCGCTCACCAATCTTTGATCATCATCGTTACCCCAAATCCGCACATAGCCAAATAGCGGTAAGATTTGTTACATATTTAGTGCATTCTTATCCAGACGTTGTATTCATGCTTTTGATTCGCTTTTTAAGTTGGAATATATCTTTAATTTGAAGAAATTTTCCTTTGACGACTTGTACAATGGATTCTCGTAGACCCAACTCTAGAGTCACTATTATAAATTAGATGTCGCTGAAATGATTTGGTAACGGAACGTACGAGCATCATTAAATTAGCCATGATGCTCACGAAGGACGTATCCTGCTCCCCAAGCGTTAGCACATTAGGGGCACAAGCAGCGAAATTTAGCTTCAATGCATCTCCCAGTGGTGTTTTGAAGACCATTGTATGTAGCACTTTAGTAGACTTGCGACTGCAAAGAGAAGAACAATTCACAAAAGAAAAATAAAAAAAAAATCCTATACGAATCAGGATTTCCTAATTCTTAGTTTTGGGCTCGGGTTGGATTTCATATTTTGAGTAGTTTTTGTGTTTCCCAAGGTTTTCAATTCAATAATGTTTTTTATTTAAATGTTTTTTAAAAATCATAGACATATTCACTTACATAGCACGTGTGCTAGTTACAATTACGAAGGGAATAAATATAAAAATACAGAAAGTAATTTACCACTCTTGTCGTGCAATATTTCTATGACCCTCCGCGATGCACCACTTTTTGATTTTTGGTGGTCATAAACTCCATTAACTTATGTATTAAATATTGATATGCCCAACGCTCTTCACTATAACTCATACTCGCTCACCAATCTTTGATCATCATCGTTACCCCAAATCCGCACATAGCCAAATAGCGGTAAGATTTGTTACATATTTAGTGCATTCTTATCCAGACGTTGTATTCATGCTTTTGATTCGCTTTTTAAGTTGGAATAGATCTTTAATATGAAGAAATTTTCCTTTGACGACTTGTACAATGGATTCTCGTAGACCCAACTCTAGAGTCACTATTATAAATTAGATGTCGCTGAAATGATTTGGTAACGGAACGTACGAGCATCATTAAATTAGCCATGATGCTCACGAAGGACGTATCCTGCTCCCCAAGCGTTAGCACATTAGGGGCACAAGCAGCGAAATTTAGCTTCAATGCATCTTCCAGTGGTGTTTTGAAGACCATTGTATGTAGCACTTGAGTAGACTTGCGACTGGAAAGAGAAGAACAATTCAAAAAAGAAAAATAAAAAAAAATCCTATACGAATCAGGATATCCTAATTCTTAGTTTTGGGCTCGGGTTGGATTTCATATTTTGAGTAGTTTTTGTGTTTCTCAAGGTTTTCAATTCAATAATGTTTTTTATTTAAATGTTTTTTAAAAATCATAGACATATTCACGTACATCGCACGTGTGCTAGTTACAATTACGAAGGGAATAAATATAAAAATACAGAAAGTGATTTAGCACTCTTGTCGTGCAATATTTCTATGACCCTCCGCGATGCACCACTTTTTGATTTTTGGTGGTCATAAACTCCATTAACTTATGTATTAAATATTGATATGCCCAACGCTCTTCACTATAACTCATACTCGCTCACCAATCTTTGATCATCATCGTTACCCCAAATCCGCACATAGCCAAATAGCGGTAAGATTTGTTACATATTTAGTGCATTCTTATCCAGACGTTGTATTCATGCTTTTGATTCGCTTTTTAAGTTGGAATATATCTTTAATTTGAAGAAATTTTCCTTTGACGACTTGTACAATGGATTCTCGTAGACCCAACTCTAGAGTCACTATTATAAATTAGATGTCGCTGAAATGATTTGGTAACGGAACGTACGAGCATCATTAAATTAGCCATGATGCTCACGAAGGACGTATCCTGCTCCCCAAGCGTTAGCACATTAGGGGCACAAGCAGCGAAATTTAGCTTCAATGCATCTCCCAGTGGTGTTTTGAAGACCATTGTATGTAGCACTTTAGTAGACTTGCGACTGCAAAGAGAAGAACAATTCACAAAAGAAAAATAAAAAAAAAATCCTATACGAATCAGGATTTCCTAATTCTTAGTTTTGGGCTCGGGTTGGATTTCATATTTTGAGTAGTTTTTGTGTTTCCCAAGGTTTTCAATTCAATAATGTTTTTTATTTAAATGTTTTTTAAAAATCATAGACATATTCACTTACATAGCACGTGTGCTAGTTACAATTACGAAGGGAATAAATATAAAAATACAGAAAGTAATTTACCACTCTTGTCGTGCAATATTTCTATGACCCTCCGCGATGCACCACTTTTTGATTTTTGGTGGTCATAAACTCCATTAACTTATGTATTAAATATTGATATGCCCAACGCTCTTCACTATAACTCATACTCGCTCACCAATCTTTGATCATCATCGTTACCCCAAATCCGCACATAGCCAAATAGCGGTAAGATTTGTTACATATTTAGTGCATTCTTATCCAGACGTTGTATTCATGCTTTTGATTCGCTTTTTAAGTTGGAATAGATCTTTAATATGAAGAAATTTTCCTTTGACGACTTGTACAATGGATTCTCGTAGACCCAACTCTAGAGTCACTATTATAAATTAGATGTCGCTGAAATGATTTGGTAACGGAACGTACGAGCATCATTAAATTAGCCATGATGCTCACGAAGGACGTATCCTGCTCCCCAAGCGTTAGCACATTAGGGCCACAAGCAGCGAAATTTAGCTTCAATGCATCTTCCAGTGGTGTTTTGAAGACCATTGTATGTAGCACTTGAGTAGACTTGCGACTGGAAAGAGAAGAACAATTCAAAAAAGAAAAATAAAAAAAAATCCTATACGAATCAGGATATCCTAATTCTTAGTTTTGGGCTCGGGTTAGATTTCATATTTTGAGTAGTTTTTGTGTTTCTCAAGGTTTTCAATTCAATAACGTTTTTTATTTAAATGTTTTTTAAAAATCATAGACATATTCACGTACATCGCACGTGTGCTAGTTACAATTACGAAGGGAATAAATATAAAAATACAGAAAGTGATTTACCACTCTTGTCGTGCAATATTTCTAAGACCCTCCGCGATGCACCACTTTTTGATTTTTGGTGGTCATAAACTCCATTAACTTATGTATTAAATGTTGATATGCCCAATGCTCTTCAATATAACTCACACTCGCTCACCAATCTTTGATCATCATCGTTACCCTAAATCTGTACATAGCCAAATAGCGGTAAGATTTGTTACATATTTAGTGCATTCTTATCCAGACGTTGTATTCATGCTTTTGATTCGCTTTTTAAGTTGGAATAGATCTTTAATTTGAAGAAATTTTCCTTTGACGACTTGTACAATGGATTCTCGTAGACCCAACTCAAGAGTCACTATTATAAATTAGATGTCGCTGAAATGATTTGGTAACGGAACGTACGAGCATCATTAAAGTAGCCATGATGCTCACGAAGGACGTATCCTGCTCCCCAAGCGTTAGCACATTAGGGCCACAAGCAGCGAAATTTAGCTTCAATGCATCTTCCAGTGGTGTTTTGAAGACCATTGTATGTAGCACTTGAGTAGACTTGCGACTGCAAAGAGAAGAACAATTCAAAAAAGAAAAATAAAAAAAAATCCTATACGAATCAGGATATCCTAATTCTTAGTTTTGGGCTCGGGTTGGATTTCATATTTTGAGTAGTTATTGTGTTTGTCAAGGTTTTCAATTCAATAATGTTTTTTATTTAAATGTTTTTTAAAAATCATAGACATATTCATGTGCATCGCACATGTGCTAGTTACAATTAAGAAGGGAATAAATATAAAAATACAGAAAGTGATTTACCACTCTTGTCGTGCAATATTTCTAAGACCCTCCGCGATGCACCACTTTTTGATTTTTGGTGGTCATAAACTCCATTAACTTATGTATTAAATATTGATATGCCCAATGCTCTTCAATATAACTCATACTCGCTCACCAATCTTTGATCATCATCGTTACCCCAAATCTGTACATAGCCAAATAGCGGTAAGATTTGTTACATATTTAGTGCATTCTTATCCAGACGTTGTATTCATGCTTTTGATTCGCTTTTTAAGTTGGAAAAGATCTTTAATTTGAAGAAATTTTCCTTTGACGACTTGTACAATGGATTCTCGTAGACCCAACTCAAGAGTCACTATTATAAATTAGATGTCGCTGAAATGATTTGGTAATGGAACGTACGAGCATCATTAAATTAGCCATGATGCTCACGAAGGACGTATCCTGCTCCCAAAGCGTTAGCACATTAGGGGCACAAGCAGCGAAATTTAGCTTCAATGCATCTTCCAGTGGTGTTTTGAAGACCATTGTATGTAGCACTTGAGTAGACTTGCGACTGCAAAGAGAAGAACAATTGAAAAAATAAAAATAAAAAAAAATCCTATACGAATCAGGATATCCTAATTCTTAGTTTTGGGCTCGGGTTGGATTTCATATTTTGAGTAGTTATTGTGTTTCTCAAGGTTTTCAATTCAATAATGTTTTTTATTTAAATGTTTTTTAAAAATCATAGACATATTCATGTACATCGCACATGTGCTAGTTACAATTAAGAAGGGAATAAATATAAAAATACAGAAAGTGATTTACCACTCTTGTTGTGCAATATTTCTAAGACCCTCCGCGATGCACCACTTTTTGATTTTTGGTGGTCATAAACTCCATTAACTTATGTATTAAATATTGATATGCCCAACGCTCTTCACTATAACTCATACTCGCTCACCAATCTTTGATCATCATCGTTACCCCAAATCCGCACATAGCCAAATAGCGGTAAGATTTGTTACATATTTAGTGCATTCTTATCCAGACGTTGTATTCATGCTTTTGATTCGCTTTTTAAGTTGGAATATATCTTTAATTTGAAGAAATTTTCCTTTGACGACTTGTACAATGGATTCTCGTAGACCCAACTCAAGAGTCACTATTATAAATTAGATGTCGCTGAAATGATTTGGTAACGGAACGTACGAGCATCATTAAATTAGCCATGATGCTCACGAAGGACGTATCCTGCTCCCCAAGCGTTAGCACATTAGGGGCACAAGCAGCGAAATTTAGCTTCAATGCATCTTCCAGTGGTGTTTTGAAGACCATTGTATGTAGCACTTGAGTAGACTTGCGACTGGAAAGAGAAGAACTATTCAAAAAAGAAAAATAAAAAAAAATCCTATACGAATCAGGATATCCTAATTCTTAGTTTTGGGCTCGGGTTGGATTTCATATTTTGAGTAGTTTTTGTGTTTCTCAAGGTTTTCAATTCAATAATGTTTTTTATTTAAATGTTTTTTAAAAATCATAGACATATTCATGTACACCGCACTTGTGCTAGTTACAATTAAGAAGGGAATAAATATAAAAATACAGAAAGTGATTTACCACTCTTGTCGTGCAATATTTCTAAGACCCTCCGCGATGCACCACTTTTTGATTTTTGGTGGTCATAAACTCCATTAACTTATGTATTAAATATTGATATGCCCAATGCTCTTCAATATAACTCATACTCGCTCACCAATCTTTGATCATCATCGTTACCCCAAATCTATACATAGCCAAATAGCGGTAAGATTTGTTACATATTTAGTGCATTCTTATCCAGACGTTGTATTCATGCTTTTGATTCGCTTTTTAAGTTGGAAAAGATCTTTAATTTGAAGAAATTTTCCTTTGACGACTTGTACAATGGATTCTCGTAGACCCAACTCAAGAGTCACTATTATAAATTAGATGTCGCTGAAATGATTTGGTAATGGAACGTACGAGCATCATTAAATTAGCCATGATGCTCACGAAGGACGTATCCTGCTCCCAAAGCGTTAGCACATTAGGGGCACAAGCAGCGAAATTTAGCTTCAATGCATCTTCCAGTGGTGTTTTGAAGACCATTGTATGTAGCACTTGAGTAGACTTGCGACTGCAAAGAGAAGAACAATTAAAAAAATAAAAATAAAAAAAAATCCTATACGAATCAGGATATCCTAATTCTTAGTTTTGGGCTCGGGTTAGATTTCATATTTTGAGTAGTTTTTGTGTTTCTCAAGGTTTTCAATTCAATAACGTTTTTTATTTAAATGTTTTTTAAAAATCATAGACATATTCACGTACATCGCACGTGTGCTAGTTACAATTACGAAGGGAATAAATATAAAAATACAGAAAGTGATTTACCACTCTTGTCGTGCAATATTTCTAAGACCCTCCGCGATGCACCACTTTTTGATTTTTGGTGGTCATAAACTCCATTAACTTATGTATTAAATGTTGATATGCCCAATGCTCTTCAATATAACTCACACTCGCTCACCAATCTTTGATCATCATCGTTACCCTAAATCTGTACATAGCCAAATAGCGGTAAGATTTGTTACATATTTAGTGCATTCTTATCCAGACGTTGTATTCATGCTTTTGATTCGCTTTTTAAGTTGGAATAGATCTTTAATTTGAAGAAATTTTCCTTTGACGACTTGTACAATGGATTCTCGTAGACCCAACTCAAGAGTCACTATTATAAATTAGATGTCGCTGAAATGATTTGGTAACGGAACGTACGAGCATCATTAAAGTAGCCATGATGCTCACGAAGGACGTATCCTGCTCCCCAAGCGTTAGCACATTAGGGCCACAAGCAGCGAAATTTAGCTTCAATGCATCTTCCAGTGGTGTTTTGAAGACCATTGTATGTAGCACTTGAGTAGACTTGCGACTGCAAAGAGAAGAACAATTCAAAATAGAAAAATAAAAAAAAATCCTATACGAATCAGGATATCCTAATTCTTAGTTTTGGGCTCGGGTTGGATTTCATATTTTGAGTAGTTATTGTGTTTGTCAAGGTTTTCAATTCAATAATGTTTTTTATTTAAATGTTTTTTAAAAATCATAGACATATTCATGTGCATCGCACATGTGCTAGTTACAATTAAGAAGGGAATAAATATAAAAATACAGAAAGTGATTTACCACTCTTGTCGTGCAATATTTCTAAGACCCTCCGCGATGCACCACTTTTTGATTTTTGGTGGTCATAAACTCCATTAACTTATGTATTAAATATTGATATGCCCAATGCTCTTCAATATAACTCATACTCGCTCACCAATCTTTGATCATCATCGTTACCCCAAATCTGTACATAGCCAAATAGCGGTAAGATTTGTTACATATTTAGTGCATTCTTATCCAGACGTTGTATTCATGCTTTTGATTCGCTTTTTAAGTTGGAAAAGATCTTTAATTTGAAGAAATTTTCCTTTGACGACTTGTACAATGGATTCTCGTAGACCCAACTCAAGAGTCACTATTATAAATTAGATGTCGCTGAAATGATTTGGTAATGGAACGTACGAGCATCATTAAATTAGCCATGATGCTCACGAAGGACGTATCCTGCTCCCAAGCGTTAGCACATTAGGGGCACAAGCAGCGAAATGTAGCTTCAATGCATCTTCCAGTGGTGTTTTGAAGACCATTGTATGTAGCACTTGAGTAGACTTACTACTGCAAAGAGAAGAACAATTGAAAAAAGAAAAATAAAAAAAAATCCTATACGAATCAGGATATCCTAATTCTTAGTTTTGGGCTCGGGTTGGATTTCATATTTTGAGTAGTTATTGTGTTTCTCAAGGTTTTCAATTCAATAATGTTTTTTATTTAAATGTTTTTTAAAAATCATAGACATATTCATGTGCATCGCACATGTGCTAGTTACAATTAAGAAGGGAATAAATATAAAAATACAGAAAGTGATTTACCACTCTTGTCGTGCAATATTTCTAAGACCCTCCGCGATGCACCACTTTTTGATTTTTGGTGGTCATAAACTCCATTAACTTATGTATTAAATATTGATATGCCCAATGCTCTTCAATATAACTCATACTCGCTCACCAATCTTTGATCATCATCGTTACCCCAAATCTGTACATAGCCAAATAGCGGTAAGATTTGTTACATATTTAGTGCATTGTTATCCAGACGTTGTATTCATGCTTTTGATTCGCTTTTTAAGTTGGAAAAGATCTTTAATTTGAAGAAATTTTCCTTTGACGACTTGTACAATGGATTCTCGTAGACCCAACTCAAGAGTCACTATTATAAATTAGATGTCGCTGAAATGATTTGGTAATGGAACGTACGAGCATCATTAAATTAGCCATGATGCTCACGAAGGACGTATCCTGCTCCCAAAGCGTTAGAACATTAGGGGCACAAGCAGCGAAATTTAGCTTCAATGCATCTTCCAGTGGTGTTTTGAAGACCATTGTATGTAGAACTTGAGTAGACTTGCGACTGCAAAGAGAAGAACAATTGAAAAAAGAAAAATAAAAAAAAATCCTATACGAATCAGGATATCCTGATTCTTAGTTTTGGGCTCGGGTTGGATTTCATATTTTGAGTAGTTTTTGTGTTTCTCAAGGTTTTCAATTCAATAATGTTTTTTATTTAAATGTTTTTTAAAAATCATAGACATATTCACGTACATCGCACGTGTGCTAGTTACAATTACGAAGGGAATAAATATTAAAATACAGAAAGTGATTTACCACTCTTGTCGTGCAATATTTCTAAGACCCTCCGCGATGCACCACTTTTTGATTTTTGGTGGTCATAAACTCCATTAACTTATGTATTAAATGTTGATATGCCCAATGCTCTTCAATATAACTAATACTCGCTCACCAATCTTTGATCATCATCGTTACCCTAAATCTGTACATAGCCAAATAGCGGTAAGATTTGTTACATATTTAGTGCATTCCTATCCAGACGTTGTATTCATGCTTTTGATTCGCTTTTTAAGTTGGAATAGATCTTTAATTTGAAGAAATTTTCCTTTGACGACTTGTACAATGGATTCTCGTAGACCCAATTCAAGAGTCACTATTATAAATTAGATGTCGCTGAAATGATTTGGTAACGGAACGTACGAGCATCATTAAAGTAGCCATGATGCTCACGAAGGACGTATCCTGCTCCCCAAGCGTTAGCACATTAGGGCCACAAGCAGCGAAATTTAGCTTCAATGCATCTTCCAGTGGTGTTTTGAAGACCATTGTATGTAGCACTTGAGTAGACTTACGACTGCAAAGAGAAGAACAATTCAAAAAAGAAAAATAAAAAAAAATCCTATACGAATCAGGATATCCTAATTCTTAGTTTTGGGCTCGGGTTGGATTTCATATTTTGAGTAGTTATTGTGTTTCTCAAGGTTTTCAATTCAATAATGTTTTTTATTTAAATGTTTTTTAAAAATCATAGACATATTCATGTACATCGCACATGTGCTAGTTACAATTAAGAAGGGAATAAATATAAAAATACAGAAAGTGATTTACCACTCTTGTCGTGCAATATTTATAAGACCCTCCGCGATGCACCACTTTTTGATTTTTGGTGGTCATAAACTCCATTAACTTATGTATTAAATATTGATATGCCCAATGCTCTTCAATATAACTCATACTCGCTCACCAATCTTTGATCATCATCGTTACCCTAAATCCGTACATAGCCAAATAGCGGTAAGATTTGTTACATATTTAGTGCATTCTTATCCAGACGTTGTATTCATGCTTTTGATTCGCTTTTTAAGTTGGAATAGATCTTTAATTTGAAGAAATTTTCCTTTGACGACTTGTACAATGGATTCTCGTAGACCCAACTCAAGAGTCACTATTATAAATTAGATGTCGCTGAAATGATTTGGTAATGGAACGTACGAGCATCATTAAATTGGCCATGATGCTCACGAAGGACGTATCCTGCTCCCAAAGCGTTAGCACATTAGGGGCACAAGCAGCGAAATTTAGCTTCAATGCATCTTCCAGTGGTGTTTTGAAGACCATTGTATGTAGCATGTGAGTAGACTTGCGACTGAAAAGAGAAGAATAATTCAAAAAAGAAAAATAAAAAAAAATCCTATACGAATCAGGATATCCTAATTCTTAGTTTTGGGCTCGGGTTGGATTTCATATTTTGAGTAGTTTTTGTGTTTCTCAAGGTTTTCAATTCAATAATGTTTTTTATTTAAATGTTTTTTAAAAATCATAGACATATTCACGTACATCGCACGTGTGCTAGTTACAATTACGAAGGGAATAAATATAAAAATACAGAAAGTGATTTACCACTCTTTTCGTGCAATATTTCTATGACCCTCCGTGATGCACCACTTTTTGATTTTTGGTGGTCATAAACTCCATTAACTTATGTATTAAATATTGATATTCCCAATGCTCTTCACTATAACTCATACTCGCTCACCAATCTTTGATCATCATCGTGACCCCAAATCCGTACATAGCCAAATAGCGGTAAGATTTGTTACATATTTAGTGCATTCTTATCCAGACGTTGTATTCATGCTTTTGATTCGCTTTTTAAGTTGGAATAGATCTTTAATTTGAAGAAATTTTCCTTTGACGACTTGTACAATGGATTCTCGTAGACCCAACTCAAGAGTCACTATTATAAATTAGATGTCGCTGAAATGATTTGGTAATGGAACGTACGAGCATCATTAAATTAGCCATGATGCTCACGAAGGACGTATCCTGCTCCCAAAGCGTTAGCACATTAGGGGCACAAGCAGCGAAATTTAGCTTCAATACATCTTCCAGTGGTGTTTTGAAGACCATTGTATGTAGCACTTGAGTAGACTTGCGACTGCAAAGAGAAGAACAATTCAAAAAAGAAAAATAAAAAAAAAAATCCTATACGAATCAGGATTTCCTAATTCTTAGTTTTGGGCTCGGGTTGGATTTCATATTTTGAGTAGTTTTTGTGTTTCTCAAGGTTTTCAATTCAGTAATGTTTTTTATTTAAATGTTTTTTAAAAATCATAGACATATTCACGTACATCGCACGTGAGCTAGTTACAATTACGAAGGGAATAAATATAAAAATACAGAAAGTGATTTACCACTCTTGTCGTGCAATATTTCTATGACCCTCCGCGATGCACCACTTTTTGATTTTTGGTGGTCATAAACTCCATTAACTTATGTATTAAATATTGATATGCCCAATGCTCTTCACTATAACTCATACTCGCTCACCAATCATTGATCATCATCGTTACCCCAAATCCGTACATAGCCAAATAGCGGTAAGATTTGTTACATATTTAGAGCATTCTTATCCAGACGTTGTATTCCTGCTTTTGATTCGCTTTTTAAGTTGGAATAAATCTTTAATTTGAAGAAATTTTCCTTTGACGACTTGTACAATGGATTCTCGTAGACCCAACTCATGAGTCACTATTATAAATTAGATGTCGGTGAAATGATTTGGTAACGGAACGTACGAGCATCATTAAATTAGCCATGATGCTCACGAAGGACGTATCCTGCTCCCAAAGCGTTAGCACATTAGGGGCACAAGCAGCGAAATTTAGCTTCAATACATCTTCCAGTGGTGTTTTGAAGACCATTGTATGTAGCACTTGAGTAGACTTGCGACTGCAAAGAGAAGAACAATTCAAAAAAGAAAAATAAAAAAAAAAATCCTATACGAATCAGGATTTCCTAATTCTTAGTTTTGGGCTCGGGTTGGATTTCATATTTTGAGTAGTTTTTGTGTTTCTCAAGGTTTTCAATTCAGTAATGTTTTTTATTTAAATGTTTTTTAAAAATCATAGACATATTCACGTACATCGCACGTGAGCTAGTTACAATTACGAAGGGAATAAATATAAAAATACAGAAAGTGATTTACCACTCTTTTCGTGCAATATTTCTATGACACTCCGCGATGCACCACTTTTTGATTTTTGGTGGTCATAAACTCCATTAACTTATGTATTAAATATTGATATGCCCAATGCTCTTCACTATAACTCATACTCGCTCACCAATCTTTGATCATCATCGTTACCCCAAATCCGTACATAGCCAAATAGCGGTAAGATTTGTTACATATTTAGTGCATTCTTATCCAGACGTTGTATTCATGCTTTTGATTCGCTTTTTAAGTTGGAATAGATCTTTAATTTGAAGAAATTTTCCTTTGACGACTTGTACAATGGATTCTCGTAGACCCAACTCAAGAGTCACTATTATAAATTAGATGTCGGTGAAATGATTTGGTAATGGAACGTACGAGCATCATTAAATTAGCCATGATGCTCACGAAGGACGTATCCTGCTCCCAAAGCGTTAGCACATTAGGGGCACAAGCAGCGAAATTTAGCTTCAATACATCTTCCAGTGGTGTTTTGAAGACCATTGTATGTAGCACTTGAGTAGACTTGCGACTGCAAAGAGAAGAACAATTCAAAAAAGAAAAATAAAAAAAAAAATCCTATACGAATCAGGATTTCCTAATTCTTAGTTTTGGGCTCGGGTTGGATTTCATATTTTGAGTAGTTTTTGTGTTTCTCAAGGTTTTCAATTCAGTAATGTTTTTTATTTAAATGTTTTTTAAAAATCATAGACATATTCACGTACATCGCACGTGAGCTAGTTACAATTACGAAGGGAATAAATATAAAAATACAGAAAGTGATTTACCACTCTTTTCGTGCAATATTTCTATGACACTCCGCGATGCACCACTTTTTGATTTTTGGTGGTCATAAACTCCATTAACTTATGTATTAAATATTGATATGCCCAATGCTCTTCACTATAACTCATACTCGCTCACCAATCTTTGATCATCATCGTTACCCCAAATCCGTACATAGCCAAATAGCGGTAAGATTTGTTACATATTTAGTGCATTCTTATCCAGACGTTGTATTCATGCTTTTGATTCGCTTTTTAAGTTGGAATAGATCTTTAATTTGAAGAAATTTTCCTTTGACGACTTGTACAATGGATTCTCGTAGACCCAACTCAAGAGTCACTATTATAAATTAGATGTCGGTGAAATGATTTGGTAATGGAACGTACGAGCATCATTAAATTAGCCATGATGCTCACGAAGGACGTATCCTGCTCCCAAAGCGTTAGCACATTAGGGGCACAAGCAGCGAAATTTAGCTTCAATACATCTTCCAGTGGTGTTTTGAAGACCATTGTATGTAGCACTTGAGTAGACTTGCGACTGCAAAGAGAAGAACAATTCAAAAAAGAAAAATAAAAAAAAAAATCCTATACGAATCAGGATTTCCTAATTCTTAGTTTTGGGCTCGGGTTGGATTTCATATTTTGAGTAGTTTTTGTGTTTCTCAAGGTTTTCAATTCAGTAATGTTTTTTATTTAAATGTTTTTTAAAAATCATAGACATATTCACGTACATCGCACGTGAGCTAGTTACAATTACGAAGGGAATAAATATAAAAATACAGAAAGTGATTTACCACTCTTTTCGTGCAATATTTCTATGACACTCCGCGATGCACCACTTTTTGATTTTTGGTGGTCATAAACTCCATTAACTTATGTATTAAATATTGATATGCCCAATGCTCTTCACTATAACTCATACTCGCTCACCAATCTTTGATCATCATCGTTACCCCAAATCCGTACATAGCCAAATAGCGGTAAGATTTGTTACATATTTAGTGCATTCTTATCCAGACGTTGTATTCATGCTTTTGATTCGCTTTTTAAGTTGGAATAGATCTTTAATTTGAAGAAATTTTCCTTTGACGACTTGTACAATGGATTCTCGTAGACCCAACTCAAGAGTCACTATTATAAATTAGATGTCGGTGAAATGATTTGGTAATGGAACGTACGAGCATCATTAAATTAGCCATGATGCTCACGAAGGACGTATCCTGCTCCCAAAGCGTTAGCACATTAGGGGCACAAGCAGCGAAATTTAGCTTCAATACATCTTTCAGTGGTGTTTTGAAGACCATTGTATGTAGCACTTGAGTAGACTTGCGACTGCAAAGAGAAGAACAATTCAAAAAAGAAAAATAAAAAAAAAAATCCTATACGAATCAGGATTTCCTAATTCTTAGTTTTGGGCTCGGGTTGGATTTCATATTTTGAGTAGTTTTTGTGTTTCTCAAGGTTTTCAATTCAGTAATGTTTTTTATTTAAATGTTTTTTAAAAATCATAGACATATTCACGTACATCGCACGTGAGCTAGTTACAATTACGAAGGGAATAAATATAAAAATACAGAAAGTGATTTACCACTCTTGTCGTGCAATATTTCTATGACCCTCCGCGATGCACCACTTTTTGATTTTTGGTGGTCATAAACTCCATTAACTTATGTATTAAATATTGATATGCCCAATGCTCTTCACTATAACTCATACTCGCTCACCAATCTTTGATCATCATCGTTACCCCAAATCCGTACATAGCCAAATAGCGGTAAGATTTGTTACATATTTAGAGCATTCTTATCCAGACGTTGTATTCCTGCTTTTGATTCGCTTTTTAAGTTGGAATAAATCTTTAATTTGAAGAAATTTTCCTTTGACGACTTGTACAATGGATTCTCGTAGACCCAACTCATGAGTCACTATTATAAATTAGATGTCGGTGAAATGATTTGGTAACGGAACGTACGAGCATCATTAAATTAGCCATGATGCTCACGAAGGACGTATCCTGCTCCCAAAGCGTTAGCACATTAGGGGCAGAAGCAGCGAAATTTAGCTTCAATACATCTTCCAGTGGTGTTTTGAAGACCATTGTATGTAGCACTTGAGTAGACTTGCGACTGCAAAGAGAAGAACAATTCAAAAAAGAAAAATAAAAAAAAAAATCCTATACGAATCAGGATTTCCTAATTCTTAGTTTTGGGCTCGGGTTGGATTTCATATTTTGAGTAGTTTTTGTGTTTCTCAAGGTTTTCAATTCAGTAATGTTTTTTATTTAAATGTTTTTTAAAAATCATAGACATATTCACGTACATCGCACGTGAGCTAGTTACAATTACGAAGGGAATAAATATAAAAATACAGAAAGTGATTTACCACTCTTGTCGTGCAATATTTCTATGACACTCCGCGATGCACCACTTTTTGATTTTTGGTGGTCATAAACTCCATTAACTTATGTAGTAAATATTGATATGCCCAATGCTCTTCACTATAACTCATACTCGCTCACCAATCTTTGATCATCATCGTTACCCCAAATCCGTACATAGCCAAATAGCGGTAAGATTTGTTACATATTTAGAGCATTCTTATCCAGACGTTGTATTCCTGCTTTTGATTCGCTTTTTAAGTTGGAATAAATCTTTAATTTGAAGAAATTTTCCTTTGACGACTTGTACAATGGATTCTCGTAGACCCAACTCATGAGTCACTATTATAAATTAGATGTCGCTGAAATGATTTGGTAACGGAACGTACGAGCATCATTAAATTAGCCATGATGCTCACGAAGGACGTATCCTGCTCCCAAAGCGTTAGCACATTAGGGGCACAAGCAGCGAAATTTAGCTTCAATGCATCTTCCAGTGGTGTTTTGAAAACCATTGTATGTAGCACTTGAGTAGACTTGCGATTGCAAAGAGAAGAACAATTCAAAAAAGAAAAATAAAAAAAAATCCTATACGAATCAGGATATCCTAATTCTTAGTTTTGGGCTCGGGTTGGATTTCATATTTTGAGTAGTTATTGTGTTTCTCAAGGTTTTCAATTCAATAATGTTTTTTATTTAAATGTTTTTTAAAAATCATAGACATATTCATGTACATCGCACGTGTGCTAGTTACAATTAAGAAGGGAATAAATATAAAAATACAGAAAGTGATTTACCACTCTTGTCGTGCAATATTTCTAAGACCCTCCGCGATGCACCACTTTTTGATTTTTGGTGGTCATAAACTCCATTAACTTATGTATTAAATATTGATATGCCCAATGCTCTTCAATATAACTCATACTCGCTCACCAATCTTTGATCATCATCGTTACCCCAAATCCGTACATAGCCAAATAGCGGTAAGATTTGTTACATATTTAGAGCATTCTTATCCATACGTTGTATTCCTGCTTTTGATTCGCTTTTTAAGTTGGAATAAATCTTTAATTTGAAGAAATTTTCCTTTGACGACTTGTACAATGGATTCTCGTAGACCCAACTCATGAGTCACTATTATAAATTAGATGTCGGTGAAATGATTTGGTAACGGAACGTACGAGCATCATTAAATTAGCCATGATGCTCACGAAGGACGTATCCTGCTCCCAAAGCGTTAGCACATTAGGGGCACAAGCAGCGAAATTTAGCTTCAATGCATCTTCCAGTGGTGTTTTGAAGACCATTGTATGTAGCACTTGAGTAGACTTGCGACTGCAAAGAGAAGAACAATTCAAAAAAGAAAAATAAAAAAAAATCCTATACGAATCAAGATATCCTGATTCTTAGTTTTGGGCTCGGGTTGGATTTCATATTTTGAGTAGTTATTGTGTTTCTCAAGGTTTTCAATTCAATAATGTTTTTTATTTAAATGTTTTTTAAAAATCATAGACATATTCATGTACATCGCACGTGTGCTAGTTACAATTAAGAAGGGAATAAATATAAAAATACAGAAAGTGATTTACCACTCTTGTCGTGCAATATTTCTAAGACCCTCCGCGATGCACCACTTTTTGATTTTTGGTGGTCATAAACTCCATTAACTTATGTATTAAATATTGATATGCCCAATGCTCTTCAATATAACTCATACTCGCTCACCAATCTTTGATCATCATCGTTACCCCAAATCCGTACATAGCCAAATAGCGGTAAGATTTGTTACATATTTAGAGCATTCTTATCCAGACGTTGTATTCCTGCTTTTGATTCGCTTTTTAAGTTGGAATAAATCTTTAATTTGAAGAAATTTTCCTTTGACGACTTGTACAATGGATTCTCGTAGACCCAACTCATGAGTCACTATTATAAATTAGATGTCGGTGAAATGATTTGGTAATGGAACGTACGAGCATCATTAAATTAGCCATGATGCTCACGAAGGACGTATCCTGCTCCCCAAGCGTTAGCACATTAGGGGCACAAGCAGCGAAATTTAGCTTCCATGCATCTTCCAGTGGTGTTTTGAAGACCATTGTATGTAGCACTTGAGTAGACTTGCGACTGCAAAGAGAAGAACAATTCAAAAAAGAAAAATAAAAAAAAATCCTATACGAATCAGGATTTCCTGATTCTTAGTTTTGGGCTCGGGTTGGATTTCATATTTTGAGTAGTTATTGTGTTTCTCAAGGTTTTCAATTCAATAATGTTTTTTATTTAAATGTTTTTTAAAAATCATAGACATATTCATGTACATCGCACGTGTGCTAGTTACAATTAAGAAGGGAATAAATATAAAAATACAGAAAGTGATTTACCACTCTTGTCGTGCAATATTTCTAAGACCCTCCGCGATGCACCACTTTTTGATTTTTGGTGGTCATAAACTCCATTAACTTATGTATTAAATATTGATATGCCCAATGCTCTTCAATATAACTCATACTCGCTCACCAATCTTTGATCATCATCGTTACCCCAAATCCGTACATAGCCAAATAGCGGTAAGATTTGTTACATATTTAGAGCATTCTTATCCAGACGTTGTATTCCTGCTTTTGATTCGCTTTTTAAGTTGGAATAAATCTTTAATTTGAAGAAATTTTCCTTTGACGACTTGTACAATGGATTCTCGTAGACCCAACTCATGAGTCACTATTATAAATTAGATGTCGGTGAAATGATTTGGTAATGGAACGTACGAGCATCATTAAATTAGCCATGATGCTCACGAAGGACGTATCCTGCTCCCCAAGCGTTAGCACATTAGGGGCACAAGCAGCGAAATTTAGCTTCCATGTATCTTCCAGTGGTGTTTTGAAGACCATTGTATGTAGCACTTGAGTAGACTTGCGACTGCAAAGAGAAGAACAATTCAAAAAAGAAAAATAAAAAAAAATCCTATACGAATCAGGATTTCCTGATTCTTAGTTTTGGGCTCGGGTTGGATTTCATATTTTGAGTAGTTATTGTGTTTCTCAAGGTTTTCAATTCAATAATGTTTTTTATTTAAATGTTTTTTAAAAATCATAGACATATTCATGTACATCGCACGTGTGCTAGTTACAATTAAGAAGGGAATAAATATAAAAATACAGAAAGTGATTTACCACTCTTGTCGTGCAATATTTCTAAGACCCTCCGCGATGCACCACTTTTTGATTTTTGGTGGTCATAAACTCCATTAACTTATGTATTAAATATTGATATGCCCAATGCTCTTCAATATAACTCATACTCGCTCACAAATCTTTGATCATCATCGTTACCCCAAATCCGTACATAGCCAAATAGCGGTAAGATTTGTTACATATTTAGAGCATTCTTATCCAGACGTTGTATTCCTGCTTTTGATTCGCTTTTTAAGTTGGAATAAATCTTTAATTTGAAGAAATTTTCCTTTGACGACTTGTACAATTGATTCTCGTAGACCCAACTCATGAGTCACTATTATGAATTAGATGTCGGTGAAATGATTTGGTAACGGAACGTACGAGCATCATTAAATTAGCCATGATGCTCACGAAGGACGTATCCTGCTCCCCAAGCGTTAGCACATTAGGGGCACAAGCAGCGAAATTTAGCTTCCATGCATCTTCCAGTGGTGTTTTGAAGACCATTGTATGTAGCACTTGAGTAGACTTGCGACTGCAAAGAGAAGAACAATTCAAAAAAGAAAAATAAAAAAAAATCCTATACGAATCAGGATTTCCTGATTCTTAGTTTTGGGCTCGGGTTGGATTTCATATTTTGAGTAGTTATTGTGTTTCTCAAGGTTTTCAATTCAATAATGTTTTTTATTTAAATGTTTTTTAAAAATCATAGACATATTCATGTACATCGCACGTGTGCTAGTTACAATTAAGAAGGGAATAAATATAAAAATACAGAAAGTGATTTACCACTCTTGTCGTGCAATATTTCTAAGACCCTCCGCGATGCACCACTTTTTGATTTTTGGTGGTCATAAACTCCATTAACTTATGTATTAAATATTGATATGCCCAATGCTCTTCAATATAACTCATACTCGCTCACCAATCTTTGATCATCATCGTTACCCCAAATCCGTACATAGCCAAATAGCGGTAAGATTTGTTACATATTTAGAGCATTCTTATCCAGACGTTGTATTCCTGCTTTTGATTCGCTTTTTAAGTTGGAATAAATCTTTAATTTGAAGAAATTTTCCTTTGACGACTTGTACAATGGATTCTCGTAGACCCAACTCATGAGTCACTATTATAAATTAGATGTCGGTGAAATGATTTGGTAACGGAACGTACGAGCATCATTAAATTAGCCATGATGCTCACGAAGGACGTATCCTGCTCCCCAAGCGTTAGCACATTAGGGGCACAAGCAGCGAAATTTAGCTTCCATGCATCTTCCAGTGGTGTTTTGAAGACCATTGTATGTAGCACTTGAGTAGACTTGCGACTGCAAAGAGAAGAACAATTCAAAAAAGAAAAATAAAAAAAAATCCTATACGAATCAGGATTTCCTGATTCTTAGTTTTGGGCTCGGGTTGGATTTCATATTTTGAGTAGTTATTGTGTTTCTCAAGGTTTTCAATTCAATAATGTTTTTTATTTAAATGTTTTTTAAAAATCATAGACATATTCATGTACATCGCACGTGTGCTAGTTACAATTAAGAAGGGAATAAATATAAAAATACAGAAAGTGATTTACCACTCTTGTCGTGCAATATTTCTAAGACCCTCCGCGATGCACCACTTTTTGATTTTTGGTGGTCATAAACTCCATTAACTTATGTATTAAATATTGATATGCCCAATGCCCTTCAATATAACTCATACTCGCTCACCAATCTTTGATCATCATCGTTACCCCAAATCCGTACATAGCCAAATAGCGGTAAGATTTGTTACATATTTAGAGCATTCTTATCCAGACGTTGTATTCCTGCTTTTGATTCGCTTTTTAAGTTGGAATAAATCTTTAATTTGAAGAAATTTTCCTTTGACGACTTGTACAATTGATTCTCGTAGACCCAACTCATGAGTCACTATTATGAATTAGATGTCGGTGAAATGATTTGGTAACGGAACGTACGAGCATCATTAAATTAGCCATGATGCTCACGAAGGACGTATCCTGCTCCCCAAGCGTTAGCACATTAGGGGCACAAGCAGCGAAATTTAGCTTCAATGCATCTTCCAGTGGTGTTTTGAAGACCATTGTATGTAGCACTTGAGTAGACTTGCGACTGCAAAGAGAAGAACAATTCAAAAAAGAAAAATAAAAAAAAATCCTATACGAATCAGGATTTCCTGATTCTTAGTTTTGGGCTCGGGTTGGATTTCATATTTGGAGTAGTTATTGTGTTTCTCAAGGTTTTCAATTCAATAATGTTTTTTATTTAAATGTTTTTTAAAAATCATAGACATATTCATGTACATCGCACCGTGCTAGTTACAATTAAGAAGGGAATAAATATAAAAATACAGAAAGTGATTTACCACTCTTGTCGTGCAATATTTCTAAGACCCTCCGCGATGCACCACTTTTTGATTTTTGGTGGTCATAAACTCCATTAACTTATGTATTAAATATTGATATGCCCAATGCTCTTCAATATAACTCATACTCGCTCACCAATCTTTGATCATCATCGTTACCCCAAATCCGTACATAGCCAAATAGCGGTAAGATTTGTTACATATTTAGAGCATTCTTATCCAGAAGTTGTATTCCTGCTTTTGATTCGCTTTTTAAGTTGGAATAAATCTTTAATTTGAAGAAATTTTCCTTTGACGACTTGTACAATGGATTCTCGTAGACCCAACTCATGAGTCACTATTATAAATTAGATGTCGGTGAAATGATTTGGTAACGGAACGTACGAGCATCATTAAATTAGCCATGATGCTCACGAAGGACGTATCCTGCTCCCCAAGCGTTAGCACATTAGGGGCACAAGCAGCGAAATTTAGCTTCCATGCATCTTCCAGTGGTGTTTTGAAGACCATTGTATGTAGCACTTGAGTAGACTTGCGACTGCAAAGAGAAGAACAATTCAAAAAAGAAAAATAAAAAAAAATCCTATACGAATCAGGATTTCCTGATTCTTAGTTTTGGGCTCGGGTTGGATTTCATATTTTGAGTAGTTATTGTGTTTCTCAAGGTTTTCAATTCAATAATGTTTTTTATTTAAATGTTTTTTAAAAATCATAGATATATTCATGTACATCGCACGTGTGCTAGTTACAATTAAGAAGGGAATAAATATAAAAATACAGAAAGTGATTTACCACTCTTGTCGTGCAATATTTCTAAGACCCTCCGCGATGCACCACTTTTTGATTTTTGGTGGTCATAAACTCCATTAACTTATGTATTAAATATTGATATGCCCAATGCTCTTCAATATAACTCATACTCGCTCACCAATCTTTGATCATCATCGTTACCCCAAATCCGTACATAGCCAAATAGCGGTAAGATTTGTTACATATTTAGAGCATTCTTATCCAGACGTTGTATTCCTGCTTTTGATTCGCTTTTTAAGTTGGAATAAATCTTTAATTTGAAGAAATTTTCCTTTGACGACTTGTACAATGGATTCTCGTAGACCCAACTCATGAGTCACTATTATAAATTAGATGTCGGTGAAATGATTTGGTAACGGAACGTACGAGCATCATTAAATTAGCCATGATGCTCACGAAGGACGTATCCTGCTCCCCAAGCGTTAGCACATTAGGGGCACAAGCAGCGAAATTTAGCTTCCATGCATCTTCCAGTGGTGTTTTGAAGACCATTGTATGTAGCACTTGAGTAGACTTGCGACTGTAAAGAGAAAAACAAATCAAAAAAGAAAAATAAAAAAAAAATCCTATACGAATCAGGATTTCCTAATTCTTAGTTTTGGGCTCGGGTTGGATTTCATATTTTGAGTAGTTTTTGTGTTTCTCAAGGTTTTCAATTCAGTAATGTTTTTTATTTAAATGTTTTTTAAAAGTCATAGACATATTCACGTACATCGCACGTGAGCTAGTTACAATTACGAAGGGAATAAATATAAAAATACAGAAAGTGATTTACCACTCTTGTCGTGCAATATTTCTATGACCCTCCGCGATGCACCACTTTTTGATTTTTGGTGGTCATAAACTCCATTAACTTATGTATTAAATATTGATATGCCCAATGCTCTTCACTATAACTCATACTCGCTCACCAATCTTTGATCATCATCGTTACCCCAAATCCGTACATAGCCAAATAGCGGTAAGATTTGTTACATATTTAGAGCATTCTTATCCAGACGTTGTATTCCTGCTTTTGATTCGCTTTTTAAGTTGGAATAAATCTTTAATTTGAAGAAATTTTCCTTTGACGACTTGTACAATGGATTCTCGTAGACCCAACTCATGAGTCACTATTATAAATTAGATGTCGGTGAAATGATTTGGTAACGGAACGTACGAGCATCATTAAATTAGCCATGATGCTCACGAAGGACGTATCCTGCTCCCAAAGCGTTAGCACATTAGGGGCACAAGCAGCGAAATTTAGCTTCAATACATCTTCCAGTGGTGTTTTGAAGACCATTGTATGTAGCACTTGAGTAGACTTGCGACTGCAAAGAGAAGAACAATTCAAAAAAGAAAAATAAAAAAAAAAATCCTATACGAATCAGGATTTCCTAATTCTTAGTTTTGGGCTCGGGTTGGATTTCATATTTTGAGTAGTTTTTGTGTTTCTCAAGGTTTTCAATTCAATAATGTTTTTTATTTAAATGTTTTTTAAAAATCATAGACATATTCATGTACATCGCACCGTGCTAGTTACAATTAAGAAGGGAATAAATATAAAAATACAGAAAGTGATTTACCACTCTTGTCGTGCAATATTTCTAAGACCCTCCGCGATGCACCACTTTTTGATTTTTGGTGGTCATAAACTCCATTAACTTATGTATTAAATATTGATATGCCCAATGCTCTTCAATATAACTCATACTCGCTCACCAATCTTTGATCATCATCGTTACCCCAAATCCGTACATAGCCAAATAGCGGTAAGATTTGTTACATATTTAGAGCATTCTTATCCAGACGTTGTATTCCTGCTTTTGATTCGCTTTTTAAGTTGGAATAAATCTTTAATTTGAAGAAATTTTCCTTTGACGACTTGTACAATGGATTCTCGTAGACCCAACTCATGAGTCACTATTATAAATTAGATGTCGGTGAAATGATTTGGTAACGGAACGTACGAGCATCATTAAATTAGCCATGATGCTCACGAAGGACGTATCCTGCTCCCCAAGCGTTAGCACATTAGGGGCACAAGCAGCGAAATTTAGCTTCCATGCATCTTCCAGTGGTGTTTTGAAGACCATTGTATGTAGCACTTGAGTAGACTTGCGACTGCAAAGAGAAGAACAATTCAAAAAAGAAAAATAAAAAAAAAAATCCTATACGAATCAGGATTTCCTAATTCTTAGTTTTGGGCTCGGGTTGGATTTCATATTTTGAGTAGTTTTTGTGTTTCTCAAGGTTTTCAATTCAGTAATGTTTTTTATTTAAATGTTTTTTAAAAGTTATAGACATATTCACGTACATCGCACGTGAGCTAGTTACAATTACGAAGGGAATAAATATAAAAATACAGAAAGTGATTTACCACTCTTGTCGTGCAATATTTCTATGACCCTCCGCGATGCACCACTTTTTGATTTTTGGTGGTCATAAACTCCATTAACTTATGTAGTAAATATTGATATGCCCAATGCTCTTCACTATAACTCATACTCTCTCACCAATCTTTGATCATCATCGTTACCCCAAATCCGTACATAGCCAAATAGCGGTAAGATTTGTTACATATTTAGAGCATTCTTATCCAGACGTTGTATTCCTGCTTTTGATTCGCTTTTTAAGTTGGAATAAATCTTTAATTTGAAGAAATTTTCCTTTGACGACTTGTACAATGGATTCTCGTAGACCCAACTCATGAGTCACTATTATAAATTAGATGTCGGTGAAATGATTTGGTAACGGAACGTACGAGCATCATTAAATTAGCCATGATGCTCACGAAGGACGTATCCTGCTCCCAAAGCGTTAGCACATTAGGGGCACAAGCAGCGAAATTTAGCTTCAATGCATCTTCCAGTGGTGTTTTGAAAACCATTGTATGTAGCACTTGAGTAGACTTGCGATTGCAAAGAGAAGAACAATTCAAAAAAGAAAAATAAAAAAAAATCCTATACGAATCAGGATATCCTAATTCTTAGTTTTGGGCTCGGGTTGGATTTCATATTTTGAGTAGTTATTGTGTTTCTCAAGGTTTTCAATTCAATAATGTTTTTTATTTAAATGTTTTTTAAAAATTATAGACATATTCATGTACATCGCACGTGTGCTAGTTACAATTAAGAAGGGAATAAATATAAAAATACAGAAAGTGATTTACCACTCTTGTCGTGCAATATTTCTAAGACCCTCCGCGATGCACCACTTTTTGATTTTTGGTGGTCATAAACTCCATTAACTTATGTATTAAATATTAATATGCCCAATGCTCTTCAATATAACTCATACTCGCTCACCAATCTTTGATCATCATCGTTACCCCAAATCCGTACATAGCCAAATAGCGGTAAGATTTGTTACATATTTAGAGCATTCTTATCCAGACGTTGTATTCCTGCTTTTGATTCGCTTTTTAAGTTGGAATAAATCTTTAATTTGAAGAAATTTTCCTTTGACGACTTGTACAATGGATTCTCGTAGACCCAACTCATGAGTCACTATTATAAATTAGATGTCGGTGAAATGATTTGGTAACGGAACGTACGAGCATCATTAAATTAGCCATGATGCTCACGAAGGACGTATCCTGCTCCCAAAGCGTTAGCACATTAGGGGCACAAGCAGCGAAATTTAGCTTCAATGCATCTTCCAGTGGTGTTTTGAAGACCATTGTATGTAGCACTTGAGTAGACTTGCGACTGCAAAGAGAAGAACAATTCAAAAATGAAAAATAAAAAAAAATCCTATACGAATCAAGGTATCTTGATTCTTAGTTTTGGGCTCGGGTTGGATTTCATATTTTGAGTAGTTATTGTGTTTTTCAAGGTTTTCAATTCAATAATGTTTTTTATTTAAATGTTTTTTAAAAATCATAGACATATTCATGTACATCGCACGTGTGCTAGTTACAATTAAGAAGGGAATAAATATAAAAATACAGAAAGTGATTTACCATTCTTGTCGTGCAATATTTCTAAGACCCTCCGCGATGCACCACTTTTTGATTTTTGGTGGTCATAAACTCCATTAACTTATGTATTAAATATTGATATGCCCAATGCTCTTCAATATAACTCATACTCGCTCACCAATCTTTGATCATCATCGTTACCCCAAATCTGTACATAGCCAAATAGCGGTAAGATTTGTTACATATTTAGAGCATTCTTATCCAGACGTTGTATTCCTGCTTTTGATTCGCTTTTTAAGTTGGAATAAATCTTTAATTTGAAGAAATTTTCCTTTGACGACTTGTACAATGGATTCTCGTAGACCCAACTCATGAGTCACTATTATAAATTAGATGTCGGTGAAATGATTTGGTAATGGAACGTACGAGCATCATTAAATTAGCCATGATGCTCACGAAGGACGTATCCTGCTCCCCAAGCGTTAGCACATTAGGGGCACAAGCAGCGAAATTTAGCTTCCATGCATCTTCCAGTGGTGTTTTGAAGACCATTGTATGTAGCACTTGAGTAGACTTGCGACTGCAAAGAGAAGAACAATTCAAAAAAGAAAAATAAAAAAAAATCCTATACGAATCAGGATTTCCTGATTCTTAGTTTTGGGCTCGGGTTGGATTTCATATTTTGAGTAGTTATTGTGTTTCTCAAGGTTTTCAATTCAATAATGTTTTTTATTTAAATGTTTTTTAAAAATCATAGACATATTCATGTACATCGCACGTGTGCTAGTTACAATTAAGAAGGGAATAAATATAAAAATACAGAAAGTGATTTACCACTCTTGTCGTGCAATATTTCTAAGACCCTCCGCGATGCACCACTTTTTGATTTTTGGTGGTCATAAACTCCATTAACTTATGTATTAAATATTGATATGCCCAATGCTCTTCAATATAACTCATACTCGCTCACCAATCTTTGATCATCATCGTTACCCCAAATCCGTACATAGCCAAATAGCGGTAAGATTTGTTACATATTTAGAGCATTCTTATCCAGACGTTGTATTCCTGCTTTTGATTCGCTTTTTAAGTTGGAATAAATCTTTAATTTGAAGAAATTTTCCTTTGACGACTTGTACAATTGATTCTCGTAGACCCAACTCATGAGTCACTATTATGAATTAGATGTCGGTGAAATGATTTGGTAACGGAACGTACGAGCATCATTAAATTAGCCATGATGCTCACGAAGGACGTATCCTGCTCCCCAAGCGTTAGCACATTAGGGGCACAAGCAGCGAAATTTAGCTTCCATGCATCTTCCAGTGGTGTTTTGAAGACCATTGTATGTAGCACTTGAGTAGACTTGCGACTGCAAAGAGAAGAACAATTCAAAAAAGAAAAATAAAAAAAAATCCTATACGAATCAGGAATTTCCTGATTCTTAGTTTTGGGCTCGGGTTGGATTTCATATTTTGAGTAGTTATTGTGTTTCTCAACGTTTTCAATTCAATAATGTTTTTTATTTAAATGTTTTTTAAAAATCATAGACATATTCATGTACATCGCACGTGTGCTAGTTACAATTAAGAAGGGAATAAATATAAAAATACAGAAAGTGATTTACCACTCTTGTCGTGCAATATTTCTAAGACCCTCCGCGATGCACCACTTTTTGATTTTTGGTGGTCATAAACTCCATTAACTTATGTATTAAATGTTGATATGCCCAATGCTCTTCAATATAACTCATACTCGCTCACCAATCTTTGATCATCATCGTTACCCCAAATCCGTACATAGCCAAATAGCGGTAAGATTTGTTACATATTTAGAGCATTCTTATCCAGACGTTGTATTCCTGCTTTTGATTCGCTTTTTAAGTTGGAATAAATCTTTAATTTGAAGAAATTTTCCTTTGACGACTTGTACAATGGATTCTCGTAGACCCAACTCATGAGTCACTATTATAAATTAGATGTCGGTGAAATGATTTGGTAACGGAACGTACGAGCATCATTAAATTAGCCATGATGCTCACGAAGGACGTATCCTGCTCCCCAAGCGTTAGCACATTAGGGGCACAAGCAGCGAAATTTAGCTTCCATGCATCTTCCAGTGGTGTTTTGAAGACCATTGTATGTAGCACTTGAGTAGACTTGCGACTGCAAAGAGAAGAACAATTCAAAAAAGAAAAATAAAAAAAAATCCTATACGAATCAGGATTTCCTGATTCTTAGTTTTGGGCTCGGGTTGGATTTCATATTTTGAGTAGTTATTGTGTTTCTCAAGGTTTTCAATTCAATAATGTTTTTTATTTAAATGTTTTTTAAAAATCATAGACATATTCACGTACATCGCACGTGAGCTAGTTACAATTACGAAGGGAATAAATATAAAAATACAGAAAGTGATTTACCACTCTTGTCGTGCAATATTTCTATGACCCTCCGCGATGCACCACTTTTTGATTTTTGGTGGTCATAAACTCCATTAACTTATGTATTAAATATTGATATGCCCAATGCTCTTCACTATAACTCATACTCGCTCACCAATCTTTGATCATCATCGTTACCCCAAATCCGTACATAGCCAAATAGCGGTAAGATTTGTTACATATTTAGAGCATTCTTATCCAGACGTTGTATTCCTGCTTTTGATTCGCTTTTTAAGTTGGAATAAATCTTTAATTTGAAGAAATTTTCCTTTGACGACTTGTACAATGGATTCTCGTAGACCCAACTCATGAGTCACTATTATAAATTAGATGTCGGTGAAATGATTTGGTAACAGAACGTACGAGCATCATTAAATTAGCCATGATGCTCACGAAGGACGTATCCTGCTCCCCAAGCGTTAGCACATTAGGGGCACAAGCAGCGAAATTTAGCTTCCATGCATCTTCCAGTGGTGTTTTGAAGACCATTGTATGTAGCACTTGAGTAGACTTGAGACTGCAAAGAGAAGAACAATTCAAAAAAGAAAAACAAAAAAAAATCCTATACGAATCAGGATTTCCTGATTCTTAGTTTTGGGCTCGGGTTGGATTTCATATTTTGAGTAGTTTTTGTGTTTCTCAAGGTTTTCAATTCAATAATGTTTTTTATTTAAAAGTTTTTTAAAAATCATAGACATATTCACGTACATCGCACGTGGGCTAGTTACAATTACGAAGGGAATAAATATAAAAATACAGAAAGTGATTTACCACTCTTGTCGTGCAATATTTCTAAGACCCTCCGCGATGCACCACTTTTTGATTTTTGGTGGTCATAAACTCCATTAACTTATGTATTAAATATTGATATGCCCAATGCTCTTCAATATAACTCATACTCGCTCACCAATCTTTGATCATCATCGTTACCCCAAATCCGTACATAGCCAAATAGCGGTAAGATTTGTTACATATTTAGTGCATTCTTATCCAGACGTTGTATTCATGCTTTTGATTCGCTTTTTAAGTTGGAATAGATCTTTAATTTGAAGAAATTTTCCTTTGACGACTTGTACAATGGATTCTCGTAGACCCAACTCAAGAGTCACTATTATAAATTAGATGTCGCTGATATGATTTGGTAACGGAACGTACGAGCATCATTAAATTAGCCATGATGCTCACGAAGGACGTATCCTGCTCCCCAAGCGTTAGCACATTAGGGCCACAAGCAGCGAAATTTAGCTTCAATGCATCTTCCAGTGGTGTTTTGAAGACCATTGTATGTAGCACTTGAGTAGACTTGCGACTGCAAAGAGAAGAACAATTCAAAAAAGAAAAATAAAAAAAAATCCTATACGAATCAGGATATCCTAATTCTTAGTTTTGGGCTCGGGTTGGATTTCATATTTTGAGTAGTTATTGTGTTTCTCAAGGTTTTCAATTCAATAATGTTTTTTATTTAAAAGTTTTTTAAAAATCATAGACATATTCATCTACATCGCACGTGTGCTAGTTACAATTAAGAAGGGAATAAATATAAAAATACAGAAAGTGATTTACCACTCTTGTCGTGCAATATTTCTAAGACCCTCCGCGATGCACCACTTTTTGATTTTTGGTGGTCATAAACTCCATTAACTTATGTATTAAATATTGATATGCCCAATGCTCTTCAATATAACTCATACTCGCTCACCAATCTTTGATCATCATCGTGACCCCAAATCCGTACATAGCCAAATAGCGGTAAGATTTGTTACATATTTAGTGCATTCTTATCCAGACGTTGTATTCATGCTTTTGATTCGCTTTTTAAGTTGGAATAGATCTTTAATTTGAAGAAATTTTCCTTTGACGACTTGTACAATGGATTCTCATAGACCCAACTCAAGAGTCACTATTATAAATTAGATGTCGCTGAAATGATTTGGTAATGGAACGTACGAGCATCATTAAATTAGCCATGATGCTCACGAAGGACGTATCCTGCTCCTAAAGCGTTAGCACATTAGGGGCACAAGCAGCGAAATTTAGCTTCAATGCATCTTCCAGTGGTGTTTTGAAGACCATTGTATGTAGCACTTGAGTAGACTTGCGACTGCAAAGAGAAGAACAATTCAAAAACGAAAAATAAAAAAAAAAAAATCCTATACGAATCAGGATTTCCTAATTCTTAGTTTTGGGCTCAGGTTGGATTTCATATTTTGAGTAGTTTTTGTGTTTCTCAAGGTTTTCAATTCAGTAATGTTTTTTATTTAAATGTTTTTTAAAAATCATAGACATATTCACGTACATCGCACGTGAGCTAGTTACAATTACGAAGGGAATAAATATAAAAATACAGAAAGTGATTTACCACTCTTGTCGTGCAATATTTCTATGACCCTCCGCGATGCACCACTTTTTGATTTTTGGTGGTCATAAACTCCATTAACTTATGTATTAAATATTGATATGCCCAATGCTCTTCACTATAACTCATACTCGCTCACCAATCTTTGATCATCATCGTTACCCCCAAATCCGTACATAGCCAAATAGCGGTAAGATTTGTTACATATTTAGAGCATTCTTATCCAGACGTTGTATTCCTGCTTTTGATTCGCTTTTTAAGTTGGAATAGATCTTTAATTTGAAGAAATTTTCCTTTGACGACTTGTACAATGGATTCTCGTAGACCCAACTCATGAGTCACTATTATAAATTAGATGTCGGTGAAATGATTTGGTAACGGAACGTACGAGCATCATTAAATTAGCCATGATGCTCACGAAGGACGTATCCTGCTCCCCAAGCGTTAGCACATTAGGGGCACAAGCAGCGAAATTTAGCTTCCATGCATCTTCCAGTGGTGTTTTGAAGACCATTGTATGTAGCACTTGAGTAGACTTGCGACTGCAAAGAGAAGAACAATTCAAAAAAGAAAAATAAAAAAGAATCCTATACGAATCAGGATATCCTAATTCTTAGTTTTGGGCTCGGGTTGGATTTCATATTTTGAGTAGTTATTGTGTTTCTCAAGGTTTTCAATTCAATAATGTTTTTTATTTAAAAGTTTTTTAAAAATCATAGACATATTCACGTACATCGCACGTGGGCTAGTTACAATTACGAAGGGAATAAATATAAAAATACAGAAAGTGATTTACCAATCTTGTCGTGCAATATTTCTAAGACCCTCCGCGATGCACCACTTTTTGATTTTTGGTCGTCATAAACTCCATTAACTCATGTATTAAATATTGATATGCCCAATGCTCTTCAATATAACTCATACTCGCTCACCAATCTTTGATCATCATCGTTACCCCAAATCCGTACATAGCCAAATAGCGGTAAGATTTGTTACATATTTAGAGCATTCTTATCCAGACGTTGTATTCCTGCTTTTGATTCGCTTTTTAAGTTGGAATAAATCTATAATTTGAAGAAATTTTCCTTTGACGACTTGTACAATGGATTCTCGTAGACCCAACTCATGAGTCACTATTATAAATTAGATGTCGGTGAAATGATTTGGTAACGGAACGTACGAGCATCATTAAATTAGCCATGATGCTCACGAAGGACGTATCCTGCTCCCCAAGCGTTAGCACATTAGGGGCACAAGCAGTGAAATTTAGCTTCCATGCATCTTCCAGTGGAGTTTTGAAGACCATTGTATGTAGCACTTGAGTAGACTTGCGACTGCAAAGAGAAGAACAATTCAAAAAAGAAAAATAAAAAAAAATCCTATACGAATCAGGATTTCCCGATTCTTAGTTTTGGGCTCGGGTTGGATTTCATATTTTGAGTAGTTCTTGTGTTTCTCAAGGTTTTCAATTCAATAATGTTTTTTATTTAAATGTTTTTTAAAAATCATAGACATATTCACGTACATCGCACGTGAGCTAGTTACAATTACGAAGGGAATAAATATAAAAATACAGAAAGTGATTTACCACTCTTGTCGTGCAATATTTCTATGACCCTCCGCGATGCACCACTTTTTGATTTTTGGTGGTCATAAACTCCATTAACTTATGTATTAAATATTGATATGCCCAATGCTCTTCACTATAACTCATACTCGCTCACCAATCTTTGATCATCATCGTTACCCCAAATCCGTACATAGCCAAATAGCGGTAAGATTTGTTACATATTTAGAGCATTCTTATCCAGAAGTTGTATTCCTGCTTTTGATTCGCTTTTTAAGTTGGAATAAATCTTTAATTTGAAGAAATTTTCCTTTGACGACTTGTACAATGGATTCTCGTAGACCCAACTCATGAGTCACTATTATAAATTAGATGTCGGTGAAATGATTTGGTAACAGAACGTACGAGCATCATTAAATTAGCCATGATGCTCACGAAGGACGTATCCTGCTCCCCAAGCGTTAGCACATTAGGGGCACAAGCAGCGAAATTTAGCTTCCATGCATCTTCCAGTGGTGTTTTGAAGACCATTGTATGTAGCACTTGAGTAGACTTGAGACTGCAAAGAGAAGAACAATTCAAAAAAGAAAAACAAAAAAAAATCCTATACGAATCAGGATTTCCTGATTCTTAGTTTTGGGCTCGGGTTGGATTTCATATTTTGAGTAGTTTTTGTGTTTCTCAAGGTTTTCAATTCAATAATGTTTTTTATTTAAAAGTTTTTTAAAAATCATAGACATATTCACGTACATCGCACGTGGGCTAGTTACAATTACGAAGGGAATAAATATAAAAATACAGAAAGTGATTTACCACTCTTGTCGTGCAATATTTCTAAGACCCTCCGCGATGCACCACTTTTTGATTTTTGGTGGTCATAAACTCCATTAACTTATGTATTAAATATTGATATGCCCAATGCTCTTCAATATAACTCATACTCGCTCACCAATCTTTGATCATCATCGTTACCCCAAATCCGTACATAGCCAAATAGCGGTAAGATTTGTTACATATTTAGTGCATTCTTATCCAGACGTTGTATTCATGCTTTTGATTCGCTTTTTAAGTTGGAATAGATCTTTAATTTGAAGAAATTTTCCTTTGACGACTTGTACAATGGATTCTCGTAGACCCAACTCAAGAGTCACTATTATAAATTAGATGTCGCTGATATGATTTGGTAACGGAACGTACGAGCATCATTAAATTAGCCATGATGCTCACGAAGGACGTATCCTGCTCCCCAAGCGTTAGCACATTAGGGCCACAAGCAGCGAAATTTAGCTTCAATGCATCTTCCAGTGGTGTTTTGAAGACCATTGTATGTAGCACTTGAGTAGACTTGCGACTGCAAAGAGAAGAACAATTCAAAAAAGAAAAATAAAAAAAAATCCTATACGAATCAGGATATCCTAATTCTTAGTTTTGGGCTCGGGTTGGATTTCATATTTTGAGTAGTTATTGTGTTTCTCAAGGTTTTCAATTCAATAATGTTTTTTATTTAAAAGTTTTTTAAAAATCATAGACATATTCATGTACATCGCACGTGTGCTAGTTACAATTAAGAAGGGAATAAATATAAAAATACAGAAAGTGATTTACCACTCTTGTCGTGCAATATTTCTAAGACCCTCCGCGATGCACCACTTTTTGATTTTTGGTGGTCATAAACTCCATTAACTTATGTATTAAATATTGATATGCCCAATGCTCTTCAATATAACTCATACTCGCTCACCAATCTTTGATCATCATCGTGACCCCAAATCCGTACATAGCCAAATAGCGGTAAGATTTGTTACATATTTAGTGCATTCTTATCCAGACGTTGTATTCATGCTTTTGATTCGCTTTTTAAGTTGGAATAGATCTTTAATTTGAAGAAATTTTCCTTTGACGACTTGTACAATGGATTCTCATAGACCCAACTCAAGAGTCACTATTATAAATTAGATGTCGCTGAAATGATTTGGTAATGGAACGTACGAGCATCATTAAATTAGCCATGATGCTCACGAAGGACGTATCCTGCTCCTAAAGCGTTAGCACATTAGGGGCACAAGCAGCGAAATTTAGCTTCAATGCATCTTCCAGTGGTGTTTTGAAGACCATTGTATGTAGCACTTGAGTAGACTTGCGACTGCAAAGAGAAGAACAATTCAAAAACGAAAAATAAAAAAAAAAAAATCCTATACGAATCAGGATTTCCTAATTCTTAGTTTTGGGCTCAGGTTGGATTTCATATTTTGAGTAGTTTTTGTGTTTCTCAAGGTTTTCAATTCAGTAATGTTTTTTATTTAAATGTTTTTTAAAAATCATAGACATATTCACGTACATCGCACGTGAGCTAGTTACAATTACGAAGGGAATAAATATAAAAATACAGAAAGTGATTTACCACTCTTGTCGTGCAATATTTCTATGACCCTCCGCGATGCACCACTTTTTGATTTTTGGTGGTCATAAACTCCATTAACTTATGTATTAAATATTGATATGCCCAATGCTCTTCACTATAACTCATACTCGCTCACCAATCTTTGATCATCATCGTTACCCCCAAATCCGTACATAGCCAAATAGCGGTAAGATTTGTTACATATTTAGAGCATTCTTATCCAGACGTTGTATTCCTGCTTTTGATTCGCTTTTTAAGTTGGAATAGATCTTTAATTTGAAGAAATTTTCCTTTGACGACTTGTACAATGGATTCTCGTAGACCCAACTCATGAGTCACTATTATAAATTAGATGTCGGTGAAATGATTTGGTAACGGAACGTACGAGCATCATTAAATTAGCCATGATGCTCACGAAGGACGTATCCTGCTCCCCAAGCGTTAGCACATTAGGGGCACAAGCAGCGAAATTTAGCTTCCATGCATCTTCCAGTGGTGTTTTGAAGACCATTGTATGTAGCACTTGAGTAAACTTGCGACTGCAAAGAGAAGAACAATTCAAAAAAGAAAAATAAAAAAGAATCCTATACGAATCAGGATATCCTAATTCTTAGTTTTGGGCTCGGGTTGGATTTCATATTTTGAGTAGTTATTGTGTTTCTCAAGGTTTTCAATTCAATAATGTTTTTTATTTAAAAGTTTTTTAAAAATCATAGACATATTCATGTACATCGCACGTGTGCTAGTTACAATTAAGAAGGGAATAAATATAAAAATACAGAAAGTGATTTACCACTCTTGTCGTGCAATATTTCTAAGACCCTCCGCGATGCACCACTTTTTGATTTTTGGTGGTCATAAACTCCATTAACTTATGTATTAAATATTGATATGCCCAATGCTCTTCAATATAACTCATACTCGCTCACCAATCTTTGATCATCATCGTTACCCCAAATCCGTACATAGCCAAATAGCGGTAAGATTTGTTACATATTTAGTGCATTCTTATCCAGACGTTGTATTCATGCTTTTGATTCGCTTTTTAAGTTGGAATAGATCTTTAATTTGAAGAAATTTTCCTTTGACGACTTGTACAATGGATTCTCGTAGACCCAACTCAAGAGTCACTATTATAAATTAGATGTCGCTGATATGATTTGGTAACGGAACGTACGAGCATCATTAAATTAGCCATGATGCTCACGAAGGACGTATCCTGCTCCCCAAGCGTTAGCACATTAGGGCCACAAGCAGCGAAATTTAGCTTCAATGCATCTTCCAGTGGTGTTTTGAAGACCATTGTATGTAGCACTTGAGTAGACTTGCGACTGCAAAGAGAAGAACAATTCAAAAAAGAAAAATAAAAAAAAATCCTATACGAATCAGGATATCCTAATTCTTAGTTTTGGGCTCGGGTTGGATTTCATATTTTGAGTAGTTATTGTGTTTCTCAAGGTTTTCAATTCAATAATGTTTTTTATTTAAAAGTTTTTTAAAAATCATAGACATATTCATGTACATCGCACGTGTGCTAGTTACAATTAAGAAGGGAATAAATATAAAAATACAGAAAGTGATTTACCACTCTTGTCGTGCAATATTTCTAAGACCCTCCGCGATGCACCACTTTTTGATTTTTGGTGGTCATAAACTCCATTAACTTATGTATTAAATATTGATATGCCCAATGCTCTTCAATATAACTCATACTCGCTCACCAATCTTTGATCATCATCGTGACCCCAAATCCGTACATAGCCAAATAGCGGTAAGATTTGTTACATATTTAGTGCATTCTTATCCAGACGTTGTATTCATGCTTTTGATTCGCTTTTTAAGTTGGAATAGATCTTTAATTTGAAGAAATTTTCCTTTGACGACTTGTACAATGGATTCTCGTAGACCCTACTCAAGAGTCACTATTATAAATTAGATGTCGCTGAAATGATTTGGTAATGGAACGTACGAGCATCATTAAATTAGCCATGATGCTCACGAAGGACGTATCCTGCTCCCAAAGCGTTAGCACATTAGGGGCACAAGCAGCGAAATTTAGCTTCAATGCATCTTCCAGTGGTGTTTTGAAGACCATTGTATGTAGCACTTGAGTAGACTTGCGACTGCAAAGAGAAGAACAATTCAAAAACGAAAAATAAAAAAAAAAGAATCCTATACGAATCAGGATATCCTAATTCTTAGTTTTGGGCTCGGGTTGGATTTCATATTTTGAGTAGTTATTGTGTTTCTCAAGGTTTTCAATTCAATAATGTTTTTTATTTAAAAGTTTTTTAAAAATCATAGACATATTCACGTACATCGCACGTGGGCTAGTTACAATTACGAAGGGAATAAATATAAAAATACAGAAAGTGATTTACCAATCTTGTCGTGCAATATTTCTAAGACCCTCCGCGATGCACCACTTTTTGATTTTTGGTCGTCATAAACTCCATTAACTCATGTATTAAATATTGATATGCCCAATGCTCTTCAATATAACTCATACTCGCTCACCAATCTTTGATCATCATCGTTACCCCAAATCCGTACATAGCCAAATAGCGGTAAGATTTGTTACATATTTAGAGCATTCTTATCCAGACGTTGTATTCCTGCTTTTGATTAGCTTTTTAAGTTGGAATAAATCTTTAATTTGAAGAAATTTTCCTTTGACGACTTGTACAATGGATTCTCGTAGACCCAACTCATGAGTCACTATTATAAATTAGATGTCGGTGAAATGATTTGGTAACGGAACGTACGAGCATCATTAAATTAGCCATGATGCTGACGAAGGACGTATCCTGCTCCCCAAGCGTTAGCAAATTAGGGCCACAAGCAGCGAAATTTAGCTTCCATGCATCTTCCAGTGGTGTTTTGAAGACCATTGTATGTAGCACTTGAGTAGACTTGCGACTGCAAAGAGAAGAACAATTCAAAAAAGAAAAATAAAAAAAAAATCCTATACGAATCAGGATATCCTAATTCTTAGTTTTGGGCTCGGGTTGGATTTCATATTTTGAGTAGTTATTGTGTTTCTCAAGGTTTTCAATTCAATAATGTTTTTTATTTAAATGTTTTTTAAAAATCATAGACATATTCACATACATCGCACGTGAGCTAGTTACAATTACGAAGGGAATAAATATAAAAATACAGAAAGTGATTTACCACTCTTGTCGTGCAATATTTCTATGACCCTCCGCGATGCACCACTTTTTGATTTTTGGTGGTCATAAACTCCATTAACTTATGTATTAAATATTGATATGCCCAATGCTCTTCACTATAACTCATACTCGCTCACCAATCTTTGATCATCATCGTTACCCCAAATCCGTACATAGCCAAATAGCGGTAAGATTTGTTACATATTTAGAGCATTCTTATCCAGACGTTGTATTCCTGCTTTTGATTAGCTTTTTAAGTTGGAATAAATCTTTAATTTGAAGAAATTTTCCTTTGACGACTTGTACAATGGATTCTCGTAGACCCAACTCATGAGTCACTATTATAAATTAGATGTCGGTGAAATGATTTGGTAACGGAACGTACGAGCATCATTAAATTAGCCATGATGCTGACGAAGGACGTATCCTGCTCCCCAAGCGTTAGCAAATTAGGGCCACAAGCAGCGAAATTTAGCTTCCATGCATCTTCCAGTGGTGTTTTGAAGACCATTGTATGTAGCACTTGAGTAGACTTGCGACTGCAAAGAGAAGAACAATTCAAAAAAGAAAAATAAAAAAAAAATCCTATACGAATCAGGATATCCTAATTCTTAGTTTTGGGCTCGGGTTGGATTTCATATTTTGAGTAGTTATTGTGTTTCTCAAGGTTTTCAATTCAATAATGTTTTTTATTTAAATGTTTTTTAAAAATCATAGACATATTCACATACATCGCACGTGAGCTAGTTACAATTACGAAGGGAATAAATATAAAAATACAGAAAGTGATTTACCACTCTTGTCGTGCAATATTTCTATGACCCTCCGCGATGCACCACTTTTTGATTTTTGGTGGTCATAAACTCCATTAACTTATGTATTAAATATTGATATGCCCAATGCTCTTCACTATAACTCATACTCGCTCACCAATCTTTGATCATCATCGTTACCCCAAATCCGTACATAGCCAAATAGCGGTAAGATTTGTTACATATTTAGAGCATTCTTATCCAGACGTTGTATTCCTGCTTTTGATTCGCTTTTTAAGTTGGAATAAATCTTTAATTTGAAGAAATTTTCCTTTGACGACTTGTACAATGGATTCTCGTAGACCCAACTCATGAGTCACTATTATAAATTAGATGTCGGTGAAATGATTTGGTAACGGAACGTACGAGCATCATTAAATTAGCCATGATGCTCACGAAGGACGTATCCTGCTCCCCAAGCGTTAGCACATTAGAGCCACAAGCAGCGAAATTTAGCTTCCATGCATCTTCCAGTGGTGTTTTGAAGACCATTGTATGTAGCACTTGAGTAGACTTGCGACTGCAAAGAGAAGAACAATTCAAAAAAGAAAAATAAAAAAAAATCCTATACGAATCAGGATTTCCTGATTCTTAGTTTTGGGCTCAGGTTGGATTTCATATTTTGAGTAGTTTTTGTGTTTCTCAAGGTTTTCAATTCAATAATGTTTTTTATTTAAATGTTTTTTAAAAATCATAGACATATTCACGTACATCGCACGTGAGCTAGTTACAATTACGAAGGGAATAAATATAAAAATACAGAAAGTGATTTACCACTCTTGTCGTGCAATATTTCTATGACCCTCCGCGATGCACCACTTTTTGATTTTTGGTGGTCATAAACTCCATTAACTTATGTATTAAATATTGATATGCCCAATGCTCTTCACTATAACTCATACTCGCTCACCAATCTTTGATCATCATCGTTACCCCAAATCCGTACATAGCCAAATAGCGGTAAGATTTGTTACATATTTAGAGCATTCTTATCCAGACGTTGTATTCCTGCTTTTGATTAGCTTTTTAAGTTGGAATAAATCTTTAATTTGAAGAAATTTTCCTTTGACGACTTGTACAATGGATTCTCGTAGACCCAACTCATGAGTCACTATTATAAATTAGATGTCGGTGAAATGATTTGGTAACGGAACGTACGAGCATCATTAAATTAGCCATGATGCTGACGAAGGACGTATCCTGCTCCCCAAGCGTTAGCAAATTAGGGCCACAAGCAGCGAAATTTAGCTTCCATGCATCTTCCAGTGGTGTTTTGAAGACCATTGTATGTAGCACTTGAGTAGACTTGCGACTGCAAAGAGAAGAACAATTCAAAAAAGAAAAATAAAAAAAAAATCCTATACGAATCAGGATATCCTAATTCTTAGTTTTGGGCTCGGGTTGGATTTCATATTTTGAGTAGTTATTGTGTTTCTCAAGGTTTTCAATTCAATAATGTTTTTTATTTAAATGTTTTTTAAAAATCATAGACATATTCACATACATCGCACGTGAGCTAGTTACAATTACGAAGGGAATAAATATAAAAATACAGAAAGTGATTTACCACTCTTGTCGTGCAATATTTCTATGACCCTCCGCGATGCACCACTTTTTGATTTTTGGTGGTCATAAACTCCATTAACTTATGTATTAAATATTGATATGCCCAATGCTCTTCACTATAACTCATACTCGCTCACCAATCTTTGATCATCATCGTTACCCCAAATCCGTACATAGCCAAATAGCGGTAAGATTTGTTACATATTTAGAGCATTCTTATCCAGACGTTGTATTCCTGCTTTTGATTAGCTTTTTAAGTTGGAATAAATCTTTAATTTGAAGAAATTTTCCTTTGACGACTTGTACAATGGATTCTCGTAGACCCAACTCATGAGTCACTATTATAAATTAGATGTCGGTGAAATGATTTGGTAACGGAACGTACGAGCATCATTAAATTAGCCATGATGCTCACGAAGGACGTATCCTGCTCCCCAAGCGTTAGCAAATTAGGGCCACAAGCAGCGAAATTTAGCTTCCATGCATCTTCCAGTGGTGTTTTGAAGACCATTGTATGTAGCACTTGAGTAGACTTGCGACTGCAAAGAGAAGAACAATTCAAAAAAGAAAAATAAAAAAAAAATCCTATACGAATCAGGATATCCTAATTCTTAGTTTTGGGCTCGGGTTGGATTTCATATTTTGAGTAGTTATTGTGTTTCTCAAGGTTTTCAATTCAATAATGTTTTTTATTTAAATGTTTTTTAAAAATCATAGACATATTCACATACATCGCACGTGAGCTAGTTACAATTACGAAGGGAATAAATATAAAAATACAGAAAGTGATTTACCACTCTTGTCGTGCAATATTTCTATGACCCTCCGCGATGCACCACTTTTTGATTTTTGGTGGTCATAAACTCCATTAACTTATGTATTAAATATTGATATGCCCAATGCTCTTCACTATAACTCATACTCGCTCACCAATCTTTGATCATCATCGTTACCCCAAATCCGTACATAGCCAAATAGCGGTAAGATTTGTTACATATTTAGAGCATTCTTATCCAGACGTTGTATTCCTGCTTTTGATTCGCTTTTTAAGTTGGAATAAATCTTTAATTTGAAGAAATTTTCCTTTGACGACTTGTACAATGGATTCTCGTAGACCCAACTCATGAGTCACTATTATAAATTAGATGTCGGTGAAATGATTTGGTAATGGAACGTACGAGCATCATTAAATTAGCCATGATGCTCACGAAGGACGTATCCTGCTCCCAAAGCGTTAGCACATTAGGGGCACAAGCAGCGAAATTTAGCTTCAATGCATCTTCCAGTGGTGTTTTGAAGACCATTGTATGTAGCACTTGAGTAGACTTGCGACTGCAAAGAGAAGAACAATTCAAAAACGAAAAATAAAAAAAAAAGAATCCTATACGAATCAGGATATCCTAATTCTTAGTTTTGGGCTCGGGTTGGATTTCATATTTTGAGTAGTTATTGTGTTTCTCAAGGTTTTCAATTCAATAATGTTTTTTATTTAAAAGTTTTTTAAAAATCATAGACATATTCACGTACATCGCACGTGGGCTAGTTACAATTACGAAGGGAATAAATATAAAAATACAGAAAGTGATTTACCAATCTTGTCGTGCAATATTTCTAAGACCCTCCGCGATGCACCACTTTTTGATTTTTGGTCGTCATAAACTCCATTAACTCATGTATTAAATATTGATATGCCCAATGCTCTTCAATATAACTCATACTCGCTCACCAATCTTTGATCATCATCGTTACCCCAAATCCGTACATAGCCAAATAGCGGTAAGATTTGTTACATATTTAGTGCATTCTTATCCAGACGTTGTATTCATGCTTTTGATTCGCTTTTTAAGTTGGAATAGATCTTTAATTTGAAGAAATTTTCCTTTGACGACTTGTACAATGGATTCTCGTAGACCCTACTCATGAGTCACTATTATAAATTAGATGTCGCTGAAATGATTTGGTAATGGAACGTACGAGCATCATTAAATTAGCCATGATGCTCACGAAGGACGTATCCTGCTCCCAAAGCGTTAGCACATTAGGGGCACAAGCAGCGAAATTTAGCTTCAATGCATCTTCCAGTGGTGTTTTGAAGACCATTGTATGTAGCACTTGAGTAGACTTGCGACTGCAAAGAGAAGAACAATTCAAAAACGAAAAATAAAAAAAAAAAAATCCTATACGAATCAGGATTTCCTAATTCTTAGTTTTGGGCTCAGGTTGGATTTCATATTTTGAGTAGTTTTTGTGTTTCTCAAGGTTTTCAATTCAGTAATGTTTTTTATTTAAATGTTTTTTAAAAATCATAGACATATTCACGTACATCGCACGTGAGCTAGTTACAATTACGAAGGGAATAAATATAAAAATACAGAAAGTGATTTACCACTCTTGTCGTGCATTATTTCTATGACCCTCCGCGATGCACCACTTTTTGATTTTTGGTGGTCATAAACTCCATTAACTTATGTATTAAATATTGATATGCCCAATGCTCTTCACTATAACTCATACTCGCTCACCAATCTTTGATCATCATCGTTACCCCAAATCCGTACATAGCCAAATAGCGGTAAGATTTGTTACATATTTAGAGCATTCTTATCCAGACGTTGTATTCCTGCTTTTGATTCGCTTTTTAAGTTGGAATAAATCTTTAATTTGAAGAAATTTTCCTTTGACGACTTGTACAATGGATTCTCGTAGACCCAACTCATGAGTCACTATTATAAATTAGATGTCGGTGAAATGATTTGGTAACGGAACGTACGAGCATCATTAAATTAGCCATGATGCTCACGAAGGACGTATCCTGCTCCCCAAGCGTTAGCACATTAGAGCCACAAGCAGCGAAATTTAGCTTCCATGCATCTTCCAGTGGTGTTTTGAACACCATTGTATGTAGCACTTGAGTAGACTTGCGACTGCAAAGAGAAGAACAATTCAAAAAAGAAAAATAAAAAAAAATCCTATACGAATCAGGATTTCCTGATTCTTAGTTTTGGGCTCAGGTTGGATTTCATATTTTGAGTAGTTTTTGTGTTTCTCAAGGTTTTCAATTCAATAATGTTTTTTATTTAAATGTTTTTTAAAAATCATAGACATATTCACGTACATCGCACGTGAGCTAGTTACAATTACGAAGGGAATAAATATAAAAATACAGAAAGTGATTTACCACTCTTGTCGTGCAATATTTCTATGACCCTCCGCGATGCACCACTTTTTGATTTTTGGTGGTCATAAACTCCATTAACTTATGTATTAAATATTGATATGCCCAATGCTCTTCACTATAACTCATACTCGCTCACCAATCTTTGATCATCATCGTTACCCCAAATCCGTACATAGCCAAATAGCGGTAAGATTTGTTACATATTTAGAGCATTCTTATCCAGACGTTGTATTCCTGCTTTTGATTAGCTTTTTAAGTTGGAATAAATCTTTAATTTGAAGAAATTTTCCTTTGATGACTTGTACAATGGATTCTCGTAGACCCAACTCATGAGTCACTATTATAAATTAGATGTCGGTGAAATGATTTGGTAACGGAACGTACGAGCATCATTAAATTAGCCATGATGCTGACGAAGGACGTATCCTGCTCCCCAAGCGTTAGCAAATTAGGGCCACAAGCAGCGAAATTTAGCTTCCATGCATCTTCCAGTGGTGTTTTGAAGACCATTGTATGTAGCACTTGAGTAGACTTGCGACTGCAAAGAGAAGAACAATTCAAAAAAGAAAAATAAAAAAAAAATCCTATACGAATCAGGATATCCTAATTCTTAGTTTTGGGCTCGGGTTGGATTTCATATTTTGAGTAGTTATTGTGTTTCTCAAGGTTTTCAATTCAATAATGTTTTTTATTTAAATGTTTTTTAAAAATCATAGACATATTCACATACATCGCACGTGAGCTAGTTACAATTACGAAGGGAATAAATATAAAAATACAGAAAGTGATTTACCACTCTTGTCGTGCAATATTTCTATGACCCTCCGCGATGCACCACTTTTTGATTTTTGGTGGTCATAAACTCCATTAACTTATGTATTAAATATTGATATGCCCAATGCTCTTCACTATAACTCATACTCGCTCACCAATCTTTGATCATCATCGTTACCCCAAATCCGTACATAGCCAAATAGCGGTAAGATTTGTTACATATTTAGAGCATTCTTATCCAGACGTTGTATTCCTGCTTTTGATTCGCTTTTTAAGTTGGAATAAATCTTTAATTTGAAGAAATTTTCCTTTGACGACTTGTACAATGGATTCTCGTAGACCCAACTCATGAGTCACTATTATAAATTAGATGTCGGTGAAATGATTTGGTAACGGAACGTACGAGCATCATTAAATTAGCCATGATGCTCACGAAGGACGTATCCTGCTCCCCAAGCGTTAGCACATTACGGCCACAAGCAGCGAAATTTAGCTTCCATGCATCTTCCAGTGGTGTTTTGAAGACCATTGTATGTAGCACTTGAGTAGACTTGCGACTGCAAAGAGAAGAACAATTCAAAAAAGAAAAATAAAAAAAAATCCTATACGAATCAGGATTTCCTGATTCTTAGTTTTGGGCTCAGGTTGGATTTCATATTTTGAGTAGTTTTTGTGTTTCTCAAGGTTTTCAATTCAATAATGTTTTTTATTTAAATGTTTTTTAAAAATCATAGACATATTCACGTACATCGCACGTGAGCTAGTTACAATTACGAAGGGAATAAATATAAAAATACAGAAAGTGATTTACCACTCTTGTCGTGCAATATTTCTATGACCCTCCGCGATGCACCACTTTTTGATTTTTGGTGGTCATAAACTCCATTAACTTATGTATTAAATATTGATATGCCCAATGCTCTTCACTATAACTCATACTCGCTCACCAATCTTTGATCATCATCGTTACCCCAAATCCGTACATAGCCAAATAGCGGTAAGATTTGTTACATATTTAGAGCATTCTTATCCAGACGTTGTATTCCTGCTTTTGATTCGCTTTTTAAGTTGGAATAAATCTTTAATTTGAAGAAATTTTCCTTTGACGACTTGTACAATGGATTCTCGTAGACCCAACTCATGAGTCACTATTATAAATTAGATGTCGGTGAAATGATTTGGTAACGGAACGTACGAGCATCATTAAATTAGCCATGATGCTCACGAAGGACGTATCCTGCTCCCCAAGCGTTAGCACATTAGGGCCACAAGCAGCGAAATTTAGCTTCCATGCATCTTCCAGTGGTGTTTTGAAGACCATTGTATGTAGCACTTGAGTAGACTTGCGACTGCAAAGAGAAGAACAATTCAAAAAAGAAAAAAAAAAAAAAAATCCTATACGAATCAGGATATCCTAATTCTTAGTTTTGGGCTCGGGTTGGATTTCATATTTTGAGTAGTTATTGTGTTTCTCAAGGTTTTCAATTCAATAATGTTTTTTATTTAAATGTTTTTTAAAAATCATAGACATATTCACATACATCGCACGTGAGCTAGTTACAATTACGAAGGGAATAAATATAAAAATACAGAAAGTGATTTACCACTCTTGTCGTGCAATATTTCTATGACCCTCCGCGATGCACCACTTTTTGATTTTTGGTGGTCATAAACTCCATTAACTTATGTATTAAATATTGATATGCCCAATGCTCTTCACTATAACTCATACTCGCTCACCAATCTTTGATCATCATCGTTACCCCAAATCCGTACATAGCCAAATAGCGGTAAGATTTGTTACATATTTAGAGCATTCTTATCCAGACGTTGTATTCCTGCTTTTGATTCGCTTTTTAAGTTGGAATAAATCTTTAATTTGAAGAAATTTTCCTTTGACGACTTGTACAATGGATTCTCGTAGACCCAACTCATGAGTCACTATTATAAATTAGATGTCGGTGAAATGATTTGGTAACGGAACGTACGAGCATCATTAAATTAGCCATGATGCTCACGAAGGACGTATCCTGCTCCCCAAGCGTTAGCACATTACGGCCACAAGCAGCGAAATTTAGCTTCCATGCATCTTCCAGTGGTGTTTTGAAGACCATTGTATGTAGCACTTGAGTAGACTTGCGACTGCAAAGAGAAGAACAATTCAAAAAAGAAAAATAAAAAAAAATCCTATACGAATCAGGATTTCCTGATTCTTAGTTTTGGGCTCGGGTTGGATTTCATATTTTGAGTAGTTTTTGTGTTTCTCAAGGTTTTCAATTCAATAATGTTTTTTATTTAAAAGTTTTTTAAAAATCATAGACATATTCACGTACATCGCACGTGGGCTAGTTACAATTACGAAGGGAATAAATATAAAAATACAGAAAGTGATTTACCAATCTTGTCGTGCAATATTTCTAAGACCCTCCGCGATGCACCACTTTTTGATTTTTGGTCGTCATAAACTCCATTAACTCATGTATTAAATATTGATATGCCCAATGCTCTTCAATATAACTCATACTCGCTCACCAATCTTTGATCATCATCGTTACCCCAAATCCGTACATAGCCAAATAGCGGTAAGATTTGTTACATATTTAGTGCATTCTTATCCAGACGTTGTATTCATGCTTTTGATTCGCTTTTTAAGTTGGAATAGATCTTTAATTTGAAGAAATTTTCCTTTGACGACTTGTACAATGGATTCTCGTAGACCCAACTCAAGAGTCACTATTATAAATTAGATGTCGATGAAATGACTTGGTAACGGAACGTACGAGCATCATTAAATTAGCCATGATGCTCACGAAGGACGTATCCTGCTCCCCAAGCGTTAGCACATTAGGGGCACAAGCAGCGAAATTTAGCTTCCATGCATCTTCCAGTGGTCTTTTGAAGACCATTGTATGTAGCACTTGAGTAGACTTGCGACTGCAAAGAGAAGAACAATTCAAAAAAGAAAAATAAAAAAAAAATCCTATACGAATCAGGATATCCTAATTCTTAGTTTTGGGCTCGGGTTGGATTTCATATTTTGAGTAGTTATTGTGTTTCTCAAGGTTTTCAATTCAATAATGTTTTTTATTTAAATGTTTTTTAAAAATCATAGACATATTCACGTACATCGCACGTGAGCTAGTTACAATTACGAAGGGAATAAATATAAAAATACAGAAAGTGATTTACCACTCTTGTCGTGCAATATTTCTATGACCCTCCGCGATGCACCACTTTTTGATTTTTGGTGGTCATAAACTCCATTAACTTATGTATTAAATATTGATATGCCCAATGCTCTTCACTATAACTCATACTCGCTCACCAATCTTTGATCATCATCGTTACCCCAAATCCGTACATAGCCAAATAGCGGTAAGATTTGTTACATATTTAGAGCATTCTTATCCAGACGTTGTATTCCTGCTTTTGATTCGCTTTTTAAGTTGGAATAAATCTTTAATTTGAAGAAATTTTCCTTTGACGACTTGTACAATGGATTCTCGTAGACCCAACTCATGAGTCACTATTATAAATTAGATGTCGGTGAAATGATTTGGTAACGGAACGTACGAGCATCATTAAATTAGCCATGATGCTCACGAAGGACGTATCCTGCTCCCCAAGCGTTAGCACATTAGAGCCACAAGCAGCGAAATTTAGCTTCCATGCATCTTCCAGTGGTGTTTTGAAGACCATTGTATGTAGCACTTGAGTAGACTTGCGACTGCAAAGAGAAGAACAATTCAAAAAAGAAAAATAAAAAAAAATCCTATACGAATCAGGATTTCCTGATTCTTAGTTTTGGGCTCAGGTTGGATTTCATATTTTGAGTAGTTTTTGTGTTTCTCAAGGTTTTCAATTCAATAATGTTTTTTATTTAAATGTTTTTTAAAAATCATAGACATATTCACGTACATCGCACGTGAGCTAGTTACAATTACGAAGGGAATAAATATAAAAATACAGAAAGTGATTTACCACTCTTGTCGTGCAATATTTCTATGACCCTCCGCGATGCACCACTTTTTGATTTTTGGTGGTCATAAACTCCATTAACTTATGTATTAAATATTGATATGCCCAATGCTCTTCACTATAACTCATACTCGCTCACCAATCTTTGATCATCATCGTTACCCCAAATCCGTACATAGCCAAATAGCGGTAAGATTTGTTACATATTTAGAGCATTCTTATCCAGACGTTGTATTCCTGCTTTTGATTAGCTTTTTAAGTTGGAATAAATCTTTAATTTGAAGAAATTTTCCTTTGATGACTTGTACAATGGATTCTCGTAGACCCAACTCATGAGTCACTATTATAAATTAGATGTCGGTGAAATGATTTGGTAACGGAACGTACGAGCATCATTAAATTAGCCATGATGCTGACGAAGGACGTATCCTGCTCCCCAAGCGTTAGCAAATTAGGGCCACAAGCAGCGAAATTTAGCTTCCATGCATCTTCCAGTGGTGTTTTGAAGACCATTGTATGTAGCACTTGAGTAGACTTGCGACTGCAAAGAGAAGAACAATTCAAAAAAGAAAAATAAAAAAAAAATCCTATACGAATCAGGATATCCTAATTCTTAGTTTTGGGCTCGGGTTGGATTTCATATTTTGAGTAGTTATTGTGTTTCTCAAGGTTTTCAATTCAATAATGTTTTTTATTTAAATGTTTTTTAAAAATCATAGACATATTCACATACATCGCACGTGAGCTAGTTACAATTACGAAGGGAATAAATATAAAAATACAGAAAGTGATTTACCACTCTTGTCGTGCAATATTTCTATGACCCTCCGCGATGCACCACTTTTTGATTTTTGGTGGTCATAAACTCCATTAACTTATGTATTAAATATTGATATGCCCAATGCTCTTCACTATAACTCATACTCGCTCACCAATCTTTGATCATCATCGTTACCCCAAATCCGTACATAGCCAAATAGCGGTAAGATTTGTTACATATTTAGAGCATTCTTATCCAGACGTTGTATTCCTGCTTTTGATTCGCTTTTTAAGTTGGAATAAATCTTTAATTTGAAGAAATTTTCCTTTGACGACTTGTACAATGGATTCTCGTAGACCCAACTCATGAGTCACTATTATAAATTAGATGTCGGTGAAATGATTTGGTAACGGAACGTACGAGCATCATTAAATTAGCCATGATGCTCACGAAGGACGTATCCTGCTCCCCAAGCGTTAGCACATTACGGCCACAAGCAGCGAAATTTAGCTTCCATGCATCTTCCAGTGGTGTTTTGAAGACCATTGTATGTAGCACTTGAGTAGACTTGCGACTGCAAAGAGAAGAACAATTCAAAAAAGAAAAATAAAAAAAAATCCTATACGAATCAGGATTTCCTGATTCTTAGTTTTGGGCTCAGGTTGGATTTCATATTTTGAGTAGTTTTTGTGTTTCTCAAGGTTTTCAATTCAATAATGTTTTTTATTTAAATGTTTTTTAAAAATCATAGACATATTCACGTACATCGCACGTGAGCTAGTTACAATTACGAAGGGAATAAATATAAAAATACAGAAAGTGATTTACCACTCTTGTCGTGCAATATTTCTATGACCCTCCGCGATGCACCACTTTTTGATTTTTGGTGGTCATAAACTCCATTAACTTATGTATTAAATATTGATATGCCCAATGCTCTTCACTATAACTCATACTCGCTCACCAATCTTTGATCATCATCGTTACCCCAAATCCGTACATAGCCAAATAGCGGTAAGATTTGTTACATATTTAGAGCATTCTTATCCAGACGTTGTATTCCTGCTTTTGATTCGCTTTTTAAGTTGGAATAAATCTTTAATTTGAAGAAATTTTCCTTTGACGACTTGTACAATGGATTCTCGTAGACCCAACTCATGAGTCACTATTATAAATTAGATGTCGGTGAAATGATTTGGTAACGGAACGTACGAGCATCATTAAATTAGCCATGATGCTCACGAAGGACGTATCCTGCTCCCCAAGCGTTAGCACATTAGGGCCACAAGCAGCGAAATTTAGCTTCCATGCATCTTCCAGTGGTGTTTTGAAGACCATTGTATGTAGCACTTGAGTAGACTTGCGACTGCAAAGAGAAGAACAATTCAAAAAAGAAAAAAAAAAAAAAAATCCTATACGAATCAGGATATCCTAATTCTTAGTTTTGGGCTCGGGTTGGATTTCATATTTTGAGTAGTTATTGTGTTTCTCAAGGTTTTCAATTCAATAATGTTTTTTATTTAAATGTTTTTTAAAAATCATAGACATATTCACATACATCGCACGTGAGCTAGTTACAATTACGAAGGGAATAAATATAAAAATACAGAAAGTGATTTACCACTCTTGTCGTGCAATATTTCTATGACCCTCCGCGATGCACCACTTTTTGATTTTTGGTGGTCATAAACTCCATTAACTTATGTATTAAATATTGATATGCCCAATGCTCTTCACTATAACTCATACTCGCTCACCAATCTTTGATCATCATCGTTACCCCAAATCCGTACATAGCCAAATAGCGGTAAGATTTGTTACATATTTAGAGCATTCTTATCCAGACGTTGTATTCCTGCTTTTGATTCGCTTTTTAAGTTGGAATAAATCTTTAATTTGAAGAAATTTTCCTTTGACGACTTGTACAATGGATTCTCGTAGACCCAACTCATGAGTCACTATTATAAATTAGATGTCGGTGAAATGATTTGGTAACGGAACGTACGAGCATCATTAAATTAGCCATGATGCTCACGAAGGACGTATCCTGCTCCCCAAGCGTTAGCACATTACGGCCACAAGCAGCGAAATTTAGCTTCCATGCATCTTCCAGTGGTGTTTTGAAGACCATTGTATGTAGCACTTGAGTAGACTTGCGACTGCAAAGAGAAGAACAATTCAAAAAAGAAAAATAAAAAAAAATCCTATACGAATCAGGATTTCCTGATTCTTAGTTTTGGGCTCGGGTTGGATTTCATATTTTGAGTAGTTTTTGTGTTTCTCAAGGTTTTCAATTCAATAATGTTTTTTATTTAAAAGTTTTTTAAAAATCATAGACATATTCACGTACATCGCACGTGGGCTAGTTACAATTACGAAGGGAATAAATATAAAAATACAGAAAGTGATTTACCAATCTTGTCGTGCAATATTTCTAAGACCCTCCGCGATGCACCACTTTTTGATTTTTGGTCGTCATAAACTCCATTAACTCATGTATTAAATATTGATATGCCCAATGCTCTTCAATATAACTCATACTCGCTCACCAATCTTTGATCATCATCGTTACCCCAAATCCGTACATAGCCAAATAGCGGTAAGATTTGTTACATATTTAGTGCATTCTTATCCAGACGTTGTATTCATGCTTTTGATTCGCTTTTTAAGTTGGAATAGATCTTTAATTTGAAGAAATTTTCCTTTGACGACTTGTACAATGGATTCTCGTAGACCCAACTCAAGAGTCACTATTATAAATTAGATGTCGATGAAATGACTTGGTAACGGAACGTACGAGCATCATTAAATTAGCCATGATGCTCACGAAGGACGTATCCTGCTCCCCAAGCGTTAGCACATTAGGGGCACAAGCAGCGAAATTTAGCTTCCATGCATCTTCCAGTGGTCTTTTGAAGACCATTGTATGTAGCACTTGAGTAGACTTGCGACTGCAAAGAGAAGAACAATTCAAAAAAGAAAAATAAAAAAAAAATCCTATACGAATCAGGATATCCTAATTCTTAGTTTTGGGCTCGGGTTGGATTTCATATTTTGAGTAGTTATTGTGTTTCTCAAGGTTTTCAATTCAATAATGTTTTTTATTTAAATGTTTTTTAAAAATCATAGACATATTCACATACATCGCACGTGAGCTAGTTACAATTACGAAGGGAATAAATATAAAAATACAGAAAGTGATTTACCACTCTTGTCGTGCAATATTTCTATGACCCTCCGCGATGCACCACTTTTTGATTTTTGGTGGTCATAAACTCCATTAACTTATGTATTAAATATTGATATGCCCAATGCTCTTCACTATAACTCATACTCGCTCACCAATCTTTGATCATCATCGTTACCCCAAATCCGTACATAGCCAAATAGCGGTAAGATTTGTTACATATTTAGAGCATTCTTATCCAGACGTTGTATTCCTGCTTTTGATTCGCTTTTTAAGTTGGAATAAATCTTTAATTTGAAGAAATTTTCCTTTGACGACTTGTACAATGGATTCTCGTAGACCCAACTCATGAGTCACTATTATAAATTAGATGTCGGTGAAATGATTTGGTAACGGAACGTACGAGCATCATTAAATTAGCCATGATGCTCACGAAGGACGTATCCTGCTCCCCAAGCGTTAGCAAATTAGGGCCACAAGCAGCGAAATTTAGCTTCCATGCATCTTCCAGTGGTGTTTTGAAGACCATTGTATGTAGCACTTGAGTAGACTTGCGACTGCAAAGAGAAGAACAATTCAAAAAAGAAAAATAAAAAAAAAATCATATACGAATCAGGATATCCTAATTCTTAGTTTTGGGCTCGGGTTGGATTTCATATTTTGAGTAGTTATTGTGTTTCTCAAGGTTTTCAATTCAATAATGTTTTTTATTTAAATGTTTTTTAAAAATCATAGACATATTCACATACATCGCACGTGAGCTAGTTACAATTACGAAGGGAATAAATATAAAAATACAGAAAGTGATTTACCACTCTTGTCGTGCAATATTTCTATGACCCTCCGCGATGCACCACTTTTTGATTTTTGGTGGTCATAAACTCCATTAACTTATGTATTAAATATTGATATGCCCAATGCTCTTCACTATAACTCATACTCGCTCACCAATCTTTGATCATCATCGTTACCCCAAATCCGTACATAGCCAAATAGCGGTAAGATTTGTTACATATTTAGAGCATTCTTATCCAGACGTTGTATTCCTGCTTTTGATTCGCTTTTTAAGTTGGAATAAATCTTTAATTTGAAGAAATTTTCCTTTGACGACTTGTACAATGGATTCTCGTAGACCCAACTCATGAGTCACTATTATAAATTAGATGTCGGTGAAATGATTTGGTAACGGAACGTACGAGCATCATTAAATTAGCCATGATGCTCACGAAGGACGTATCCTGCTCCCCAAGCGTTAGCACATTAGGGCCACAAGCAGCGAAATTTAGCTTCCATGCATCTTCCAGTGGTGTTTTGAAGACCATTGTATGTAGCACTTGAGTAGACTTGCGACTGCAAAGAGAAGAACAATTCAAAAAAGAAAAATAAAAAAAAATCCTATACGAATCAGGATTTCCTGATTCTTAGTTTTGGGCTCCGTTGGATTTCATATTTTGAGTAGTTTTTGTGTTTCTCAAGGTTTTCAATTCAATAATGTTTTTTATTTAAATGTTTTTTAAAAATCATAGACATATTCACGTACATCGCACGTGAGCTAGTTACAATTACGAAGGGAATAAATATAAAAATACAGAAAGTGATTTACCACTCTTGTCGTGCAATATTTCTATGACCCTCCGCGATGCACCACTTTTTGATTTTTGGTGGTCATAAACTCCATTAACTTATGTATTAAATATTGATATGCCCAATGCTCTTCACTATAACTCATACTCGCTCACCAATCTTTGATCATCATCGTTACCCCAAATCCGTACATAGCCAAATAGCGGTAAGATTTGTTACATATTTAGAGCATTCTTATCCAGACGTTGTATTCCTGCTTTTGATTCGCTTTTTAAGTTGGAATAAATCTTTAATTTGAAGAAATTTTCCTTTGACGACTTGTACAATGGATTCTCGTAGACCCAACTCATGAGTCACTATTATAAATTAGATGTCGGTGAAATGATTTGGTAACGGAACGTACGAGCATCATTAAATTAGCCATGATGCTCACGAAGGACGTATCCTGCTCCCCAAGCGTTAGCACATTAGGGCCACAAGCAGCGAAATTTAGCTTCCATGCATCTTCCAGTGGTGTTTTGAAGACCATTGTATGTAGCACTTGAGTAGACTTGCGACTGCAAAGAGAAGAACAATTCAAAAAAGAAAAATAAAAAAAAAATCCTATACGAATCAGGATATCCTAATTCTTAGTTTTGGGCTCGGGTTGGATTTCATATTTTGAGTAGTTATTGTGTTTCTCAAGGTTTTCAATTCAATAATGTTTTTTATTTAAATGTTTTTTAAAAATCATAGACATATTCACATACATCGCACGTGAGCTAGTTACAATTACGAAGGGAATAAATATAAAAATACAGAAAGTGATTTACCACTCTTGTCGTGCAATATTTCTATGACCCTCCGCGATGCACCACTTTTTGATTTTTGGTGGTCATAAACTCCATTAACTTATGTATTAAATATTGATATGCCCAATGCTCTTCACTATAACTCATACTCGCTCACCAATCTTTGATCATCATCGTTACCCCAAATCCGTACATAGCCAAATAGCGGTAAGATTTGTTACATATTTAGAGCATTCTTATCCAGACGTTGTATTCCTGCTTTTGATTCGCTTTTTAAGTTGGAATAAATCTTTAATTTGAAGAAATTTTCCTTTGACGACTTGTACAATGGATTCTCGTAGACCCAACTCATGAGTCACTATTATAAATTAGATGTCGGTGAAATGATTTGGTAACGGAACGTACGAGCATCATTAAATTAGCCATGATGCTCACGAAGGACGTATCCTGCTCCCCAAGCGTTAGCACATTACGGCCACAAGCAGCGAAATTTAGCTTCCATGCATCTTCCAGTGGTGTTTTGAAGACCATTGTATGTAGCACTTGAGTAGACTTGCGACTGCAAAGAGAAGAACAATTCAAAAAAGAAAAATAAAAAAAAATCCTATACGAATCAGGATTTCCTGATTCTTAGTTTTGGGCTCGGGTTGGATTTCATATTTTGAGTAGTTTTTGTGTTTCTCAAGGTTTTCAATTCAATAATGTTTTTTATTTAAAAGTTTTTTAAAAATCATAGACATATTCACGTACATCGCACGTGGGCTAGTTACAATTACGAAGGGAATAAATATAAAAATACAGAAAGTGATTTACCAATCTTGTCGTGCAATATTTCTAAGACCCTCCGCGATGCACCACTTTTTGATTTTTGGTCGTCATAAACTCCATTAACTCATGTATTAAATATTGATATGCCCAATGCTCTTCAATATAACTCATACTCGCTCACCAATCTTTGATCATCATCGTTACCCCAAATCCGTACATAGCCAAATAGCGGTAAGATTTGTTACATATTTAGTGCATTCTTATCCAGACGTTGTATTCATGCTTTTGATTCGCTTTTTAAGTTGGAATAGATCTTTAATTTGAAGAAATTTTCCTTTGACGACTTGTACAATGGATTCTCGTAGACCCAACTCAAGAGTCACTATTATAAATTAGATGTCGATGAAATGACTTGGTAACGGAACGTACGAGCATCATTAAATTAGCCATGATGCTCACGAAGGACGTATCCTGCTCCCCAAGCGTTAGCACATTAGGGGCACAAGCAGCGAAATTTAGCTTCCATGCATCTTCCAGTGGTCTTTTGAAGACCATTGTATGTAGCACTTGAGTAGACTTGCGACTGCAAAGAGAAGAACAATTCAAAAAAGAAAAATAAAAAAAAAATCCTATACGAATCAGGATATCCTAATTCTTAGTTTTGGGCTCGGGTTGGATTTCATATTTTGAGTAGTTATTGTGTTTCTCAAGGTTTTCAATTCAATAATGTTTTTTATTTAAATGTTTTTTAAAAATCATAGACATATTCACATACATCGCACGTGAGCTAGTTACAATTACGAAGGGAATAAATATAAAAATACAGAAAGTGATTTACCACTCTTGTCGTGCAATATTTCTATGACCCTCCGCGATGCACCACTTTTTGATTTTTGGTGGTCATAAACTCCATTAACTTATGTATTAAATATTGATATGCCCAATGCTCTTCACTATAACTCATACTCGCTCACCAATCTTTGATCATCATCGTTACCCCAAATCCGTACATATCCAAATAGCGGTAAGATTTGTTACATATTTAGAGCATTCTTATCCAGACGTTGTATTCCTCCTTTTGATTCACTTTTTAAGTTGGAATAAATCTTTAATTTGAAGAAATTTTCCTTTGACGACTTGTACAATGGATTCTCGTAGACCCAACTCATGAGTCACTATTATAAATTAGATGTCGGTGAAATGATTTGGTAACGGAACGTACGAGCATCATTAAATTAGCCATGATGCTCACGAAGGACGTATCCTGCTCCCCAAGCGTTAGCACATTAGGGCCACAAGCAGCGAAATTTAGCTTCCATGCATCTTCCAGTGGTGTTTTGAAGACCATTGTATGTAGCACTTGAGTAGACTTGCGACTGCAAAGAGAAGAACAATTCAAAAAAGAAAAATAAAAAAAAAATCCTATACGAATCAGGATATCCTAATTCTTAGTTTTGGGCTCGGGTTGGATTTCATATTTTGAGTAGTTATTGTGTTTCTCAAGGTTTTCAATTCAATAATGTTTTTTATTTAAATGTTTTTTAAAAATCATAGACATATTCACATACATCGCACGTGAGCTAGTTACAATTACGAAGGGAATAAATATAAAAATACAGAAAGTGATTTACCACTCTTGTCGTGCAATATTTCTATGACCCTCCGCGATGCACCACTTTTTGATTTTTGGTGGTCATAAACTCCATTAACTTATGTATTAAATATTGATATGCCCAATGCTCTTCACTATAACTCATACTCGCTCACCAATCTTTGATCATCATCGTTACCCCAAATCCGTACATAGCCAAATAGCGGTAAGATTTGTTACATATTTAGAGCATTCTTATCCAGACGTTGTATTCCTGCTTTTGATTCGCTTTTTAAGTTGGAATAAATCTTTAATTTGAAGAAATTTTCCTTTGACGACTTGTACAATGGATTCTCGTAGACCCAACTCATGAGTCACTATTATAAATTAGATGTCGGTGAAATGATTTGGTAACGGAACGTACGAGCATCATTAAATTAGCCATGATGCTCACGAAGGACGTATCCTGCTCCCCAAGCGTTAGCACATTAGGGCCACAAGCAGCGAAATTTAGCTTCCATGCATCTTCCAGTGGTGTTTTGAAGACCATTGTATGTAGCACTTGAGTAGACTTGCGACTGCAAAGAGAAGAACAATTCAAAAAAGAAAAATAAAAAAAAAATCCTATACGAATCAGGATATCCTAATTCTTAGTTTTGGGCTCGGGTTGGATTTCATATTTTGAGTAGTTATTGTGTTTCTCAAGGTTTTCAATTCAATAATGTTTTTTATTTAAATGTTTTTTAAAAATCATAGACATATTCACATACATCGCACGTGAGCTAGTTACAATTACGAAGGGAATAAATATAAAAATACAGAAAGTGATTTACCACTCTTGTCGTGCAATATTTCTATGACCCTCCGCGATGCACCACTTTTTGATTTTTGGTGGTCATAAACTCCATTAACTTATGTATTAAATATTGATATGCCCAATGCTCTTCACTATAACTCATACTCGCTCACCAATCTTTGATCATCATCGTTACCCCAAATCCGTACATAGCCAAATAGCGGTAAGATTTGTTACATATTTAGAGCATTCTTATCCAGACGTTGTATTCCTGCTTTTGATTCGCTTTTTAAGTTGGAATAAATCTTTAATTTGAAGAAATTTTCCTTTGACGACTTGTACAATGGATTCTCGTAGACCCAACTCATGAGTCACTATTATAAATTAGATGTCGGTGAAATGATTTGGTAACGGAACGTACGAGCATCATTAAATTAGCCATGATGCTCACGAAGGACGTATCCTGCTCCCCAAGCGTTAGCACATTACGGCCACAAGCAGCGAAATTTAGCTTCCATGCATCTTCCAGTGGTGTTTTGAAGACCATTGTATGTAGCACTTGAGTAGACTTGCGACTGCAAAGAGAAGAACAATTCAAAAAAGAAAAATAAAAAAAAATCCTATACGAATCAGGATTTCCTGATTCTTAGTTTTGGGCTCGGGTTGGATTTCATATTTTGAGTAGTTTTTGTGTTTCTCAAGGTTTTCAATTCAATAATGTTTTTTATTTAAAAGTTTTTTAAAAATCATAGACATATTCACGTACATCGCACGTGGGCTAGTTACAATTACGAAGGGAATAAATATAAAAATACAGAAAGTGATTTACCAATCTTGTCGTGCAATATTTCTAAGACCCTCCGCGATGCACCACTTTTTGATTTTTGGTCGTCATAAACTCCATTAACTCATGTATTAAATATTGATATGCCCAATGCTCTTCAATATAACTCATACTCGCTCACCAATCTTTGATCATCATCGTTACCCCAAATCCGTACATAGCCAAATAGCGGTAAGATTTGTTACATATTTAGTGCATTCTTATCCAGACGTTGTATTCATGCTTTTGATTCGCTTTTTAAGTTGGAATAGATCTTTAATTTGAAGAAATTTTCCTTTGACGACTTGTACAATGGATTCTCGTAGACCCAACTCAAGAGTCACTATTATAAATTAGATGTCGATGAAATGACTTGGTAACGGAACGTACGAGCATCATTAAATTAGCCATGATGCTCACGAAGGACGTATCCTGCTCCCCAAGCGTTAGCACATTAGGGGCACAAGCAGCGAAATTTAGCTTCCATGCATCTTCCAGTGGTCTTTTGAAGACCATTGTATGTAGCACTTGAGTAGACTTGCGACTGCAAAGAGAAGAACAATTCAAAAAAGAAAAATAAAAAAAAAATCCTATACGAATCAGGATATCCTAATTCTTAGTTTTGGGCTCGGGTTGGATTTCATATTTTGAGTAGTTATTGTGTTTCTCAAGGTTTTCAATTCAATAATGTTTTTTATTTAAATGTTTTTTAAAAATCATAGACATATTCACATACATCGCACGTGAGCTAGTTACAATTACGAAGGGAATAAATATAAAAATACAGAAAGTGATTTACCACTCTTGTCGTGCAATATTTCTATGACCCTCCGCGATGCACCACTTTTTGATTTTTGGTGGTCATAAACTCCATTAACTTATGTATTAAATATTGATATGCCCAATGCTCTTCACTATAACTCATACTCGCTCACCAATCTTTGATCATCATCGTTACCCCAAATCCGTACATATCCAAATAGCGGTAAGATTTGTTACATATTTAGAGCATTCTTATCCAGACGTTGTATTCCTCCTTTTGATTCACTTTTTAAGTTGGAATAAATCTTTAATTTGAAGAAATTTTCCTTTGACGACTTGTACAATGGATTCTCGTAGACCCAACTCATGAGTCACTATTATAAATTAGATGTCGGTGAAATGATTTGGTAACGGAACGTACGAGCATCATTAAATTAGCCATGATGCTCACGAAGGACGTATCCTGCTCCCCAAGCGTTAGCACATTAGGGCCACAAGCAGCGAAATTTAGCTTCCATGCATCTTCCAGTGGTGTTTTGAAGACCATTGTATGTAGCACTTGAGTAGACTTGCGACTGCAAAGAGAAGAACAATTCAAAAAAGAAAAATAAAAAAAAAATCCTATACGAATCAGGATATCCTAATTCTTAGTTTTGGGCTCGGGTTGGATTTCATATTTTGAGTAGTTATTGTGTTTCTCAAGGTTTTCAATTCAATAATGTTTTTTATTTAAATGTTTTTTAAAAATCATAGACATATTCACATACATCGCACGTGAGCTAGTTACAATTACGAAGGGAATAAATATAAAAATACAGAAAGTGATTTACCACTCTTGTCGTGCAATATTTCTATGACCCTCCGCGATGCACCACTTTTTGATTTTTGGTGGTCATAAACTCCATTAACTTATGTATTAAATATTGATATGCCCAATGCTCTTCACTATAACTCATACTCGCTCACCAATCTTTGATCATCATCGTTACCCCAAATCCGTACATAGCCAAATAGCGGTAAGATTTGTTACATATTTAGAGCATTCTTATCCAGACGTTGTATTCCTGCTTTTGATTCGCTTTTTAAGTTGGAATAAATCTTTAATTTGAAGAAATTTTCCTTTGACGACTTGTACAATGGATTCTCGTAGACCCAACTCATGAGTCACTATTATAAATTAGATGTCGGTGAAATGATTTGGTAACGGAACGTACGAGCATCATTAAATTAGCCATGATGCTCACGAAGGACGTATCCTGCTCCCCAAGCGTTAGCACATTACGGCCACAAGCAGCGAAATTTAGCTTCCATGCATCTTCCAGTGGTGTTTTGAAGACCATTGTATGTAGCACTTGAGTAGACTTGCGACTGCAAAGAGAAGAACAATTCAAAAAAGAAAAATAAAAAAAAATCCTATACGAATCAGGATTTCCTGATTCTTAGTTTTGGGCTCGGGTTGGATTTCATATTTTGAGTAGATTTTGTGTTTCTCAAGGTTTTCAATTCAATAATGTTTTTTATTTAAAAGTTTTTTAAAAATCATAGACATATTCACGTACATCGCACGTGGGCTAGTTACAATTACGAAGGGAATAAATATAAAAATACAGAAAGTGATTTACCAATCTTGTCGTGCAATATTTCTAAGACCCTCCGCGATGCACCACTTTTTGATTTTTGGTCGTCATAAACTCCATTAACTCATGTATTAAATATTGATATGCCCAATGCTCTTCAATATAACTCAAACTCGCTCACCAATCTTTGATCATCATCGTTACCCCAAATCCGTACATAGCCAAATAGCGGTAAGATTTGTTACATATTTAGTGCATTCTTATCCAGACGTTGTATTCATGCTTTTGATTCGCTTTTTAAGTTGGAATAGATCTTTAATTTGAAGAAATTTTCCTTTGACGACTTGTACAATGGATTCTCGTAGACCCAACTCAAGAGTCACTATTATAAATTAGATGTCGATGAAATGACTTGGTAACGGAACGTACGAGCATCATTAAATTAGCCATGATGCTCACGAAGGACGTATCCTGCTCCCCAAGCGTTAGCACATTAGGGGCACAAGCAGCGAAATTTAGCTTCCATGCATCTTCCAGTGGTCTTTTGAAGACCATTGTATGTAGCACTTGAGTAGACTTGCGACTGCAAAGAGAAGAACAATTCAAAAAAGAAAAATAAAAAAAAAATCCTATACGAATCAGGATATCCTAATTCTTAGTTTGGGCTCGGGTTGGATTTCATATTTTGAGTAGTTATTGTGTTTCTCAAGGTTTTCAATTCAATAATGTTTTTTATTTAAATGTTTTTTAAAAATCATAGACATATTCACATACATCGCACGTGAGCTAGTTACAATTACGAAGGGAATAAATATAAAAATACAGAAAGTGATTTACCACTCTTGTCGTGCAATATTTCTATGACCCTCCGCGATGCACCACTTTTTGATTTTTGGTGGTCATAAACTCCATTAACTTATGTATTAAATATTGATATGCCCAATGCTCTTCACTATAACTCATACTCGCTCACCAATCTTTGATCATCATCGTTACCCCAAATCCGTACATATCCAAATAGCGGTAAGATTTGTTACATATTTAGAGCATTCTTATCCAGACGTTGTATTCCTCCTTTTGATTCGCTTTTTAAGTTGGAATAAATCTTTAATTTGAAGAAATTTTCCTTTGACGACTTGTACAATGGATTCTCGTAGACCCAACTCATGAGTCACTATTATAAATTAGATGTCGGTGAAATGATTTGGTAACGGAACGTACGAGCATCATTAAATTAGCCATGATGCTCACGAAGGATGTATCCTGCTCCCCAAGCGTTAGCACATTAGGGCCACAAGCAGCGAAATTTAGCTTCCATGCATCTTCCAGTGGTGTTTTGAAGACCATTGTATGTAGCACTTGAGTAGACTTGCGACTGCAAAGAGAAGAACAATTCAAAAAATAAAAATAAAAAAAAAATCCTATACGAATCAGGATTTCCTGATTCTTAGTTTTGGGCTCGGGTTGGATTTCATATTTTGAGTAGTTTTTGTGTTTCTCAAGGTTTTCAATTCAATAATGTTTTTTATTTAAAAGTTTTTTAAAAATCATAGACATATTCACGTACATCGCACGTGGGCTAGTTACAATTACGAAGGGAATAAATATAAAAATATAGAAAGTGATTTACCAATCTTGTCGTGCAATATTTCTAAGACCCTCCGCGATGCACCACTTTTTGATTTTTGGTCGTCATAAACTCCATTAACTCATGTATTAAATATTGATATGCCCAATGCTCTTCAATATAACTCATACTCGCTCACCAATCTTTGATCATCATCGTTACCCCAAATCCGTACATAGCCAAATAGCGGTAAGATTTGTTACATATTTAGTGCATTCTTATCCAGACGTTGTATTCATGCTTTTGATTCGCTTTTTAAGTTGGAATAGATCTTTAATTTGAAGAAATTTTCCTTTGACGACTTGTACAATGAATTCTCGTAGACCCAACTCAAGAGTCACTATTATAAATTAGATGTCGATGAAATGACTTGGTAACGGAACGTACGAGCATCATTAAATTAGCCATGATGCTCACGAAGGACGTATCCTGCTCCCCAAGCGTTAGCACATTAGGGGCACAAGCAGCGAAATTTAGCTTCCATGCATCTTCCAGTGGTCTTTTGAAGACCATTGTATGTAGCACTTGAGTAGACTTGCGACTGCAAAGAGAAGAACAATTCAAAAAAGAAAAATAAAAAAAAAATCCTATACGAATCAGGATATCCTAATTCTTAGTTTTGGGCTCGGGTTGGATTTCATATTTTGAGTAGTTATTGTGTTTCTCAAGGTTTTCAATTCAATAATGTTTTTTATTTAAATGTTTTTTAAAAATCATAGACATATTCACATACATCGCACGTGAGCTAGTTACAATTACGAAGGGAATAAATATAAAAATACAGAAAGTGATTTACCACTCTTGTCGTGCAATATTTCTATGACCCTCCGCGATGCACCACTTTTTGATTTTTGGTGGTCATAAACTCCATTAACTTATGTATTAAATATTGATATGCCCAATGCTCTTCACTATAACTCATACTCGCTCACCAATCTTTGATCATCATCGTTACCCCAAATCCGTACATATCCAAATAGCGGTAAGATTTGTTACATATTTAGAGCATTCTTATCCAGACGTTGTATTCCTCCTTTTGATTCGCTTTTTAAGTTGGAATAAATCTTTAATTTGAAGAAATTTTCCTTTGACGACTTGTACAATGGATTCTCGTAGACCCAACTCATGAGTCACTATTATAAATTAGATGTCGGTGAAATGATTTGGTAACGGAACGTACGAGCATCATTAAATTAGCCATGATGCTCACGAAGGACGTATCCTGCTCCCCAAGCGTTAGCACATTAGGGCCACAAGCAGCGAAATTTAGCTTCCATGCATCTTCCAGTGGTGTTTTGAAGACCATTGTATGTAGCACTTGAGTAGACTTGCGACTGCAAAGAGAAGAACAATTCAAAAAATAAAAATAAAAAAAAAATCCTATACGAATCAGGATTTCCTGATTCTTAGTTTTGGGCTCGGGTTGGATTTCATATTTTGAGTAGTTTTTGTGTTTCTCAAGGTTTTCAATTCAATAATGTTTTTTATTTAAAAGTTTTTTAAAAATCATAGACATATTCACGTACATCGCACGTGGGCTAGTTACAATTACGAAGGGAATAAATATAAAAATACAGAAAGTGATTTACCAATCTTGTCGTGCAATATTTCTAAGACCCTCCGCGATGCACCACTTTTTGATTTTTGGTCGTCATAAACTCCATTAACTCATGTATTAAATATTGATATGCCCAATGCTCTTCAATATAACTCATACTCGCTCACCAATCTTTGATCATCATCGTTACCCCAAATCCGTACATAGCCAAATAGCGGTAAGATTTGTTACATATTTAGTGCATTCTTATCCAGACGTTGTATTCATGCTTTTGATTCGCTTTTTAAGTTGGAATAGATCTTTAATTTGAAGAAATTTTCCTTTGACGACTTGTACAATGGATTCTCGTAGACCCAACTCATGAGTCACTATTATAAATTAGATGTCGGTGAAATGATTTGGTAACGGAACGTACGAGCATCATTAAATTAGCCATGATGCTCACGAAGGACGTATCCTGCTCCCCAAGCGTTAGCACATTAGGGGCACAAGCAGCGAAATTTAGCTTCCATGCATCTTCCAGTGGTGTTTTGAAGACCATTGTATGTAGCACTTGAGTAGACATGCGACTGCAAAGAGAAGAACAATTCAAAAAAGAAAAATAAAAAAAAAATCCTATACGAATCAGGATTTCCTGATTCTTAGTTTTGGGCTCGGGTTGGATTTCATATTTTGAGTAGTTTTTGTGTTTCTCAAGGTTTTCAATTCAATAATGTTTTTTATTTAAAAGTTTTTTAAAAATCATAGACATATTCACGTACATCGCACGTTGGCTAGTTACAATTACGAAGGGAATAAATATAAAAATACAGAAAGTGATTTACCAATCTTGTCGTGCAATATTTCTAAGACCCTCCGCGATGCACCACTTTTTGATTTTTGGTCGTCATAAACTCCATTAACTCATGTATTAAATATTGATATGCCCAATGCTCTTCAATATAACTCATACTCGCTCACCAATCTTTGATCATCATCGTTACCCCAAATCCGTACATAGCCAAATAGCGGTAAGATTTGTTACATATTTAGTGCATTCTTATCCAGACGTTGTATTCATGCTTTTGATTCGCTTTTTAAGTTGGAATAGATCTTTAATTTGAAGAAATTTTCCTTTGACGACTTGTACAATGAATTCTCGTAGACCCAACTCAAGAGTCACTATTATAAATTAGATGTCGATGAAATGACTTGGTAACGGAACGTACGAGCATCATTAAATTAGCCATGATGCTCACGAAGGACGTATCCTGCTCCCCAAGCGTTAGCACATTAGGGGCACAAGCAGCGAAATTTAGCTTCCATGCATCTTCCAGTGGTCTTTTGAAGACCATTGTATGTAGCACTTGAGTAGACTTGCGACTGCAAAGAGAAGAACAATTCAAAAAAGAAAAATAAAAAAAAAATCCTATACGAATCAGGATATCCTAATTCTTAGTTTTGGGCTCGGGTTGGATTTCATATTTTGAGTAGTTATTGTGTTTCTCAAGGTTTTCAATTCAATAATGTTTTTTATTTAAATGTTTTTTAAAAATCATAGACATATTCACATACATCGCACGTGAGCTAGTTACAATTACGAAGGGAATAAATATAAAAATACAGAAAGTGATTTACCACTCTTGTCGTGCAATATTTCTATGACCCTCCGCGATGCACCACTTTTTGATTTTTGGTGGTCATAAACTCCATTAACTTATGTATTAAATATTGATATGCCCAATGCTCTTCACTATAACTCATACTCGCTCACCAATCTTTGATCATCATCGTTACCCCAAATCCGTACATATCCAAATAGCGGTAAGATTTGTTACATATTTAGAGCATTCTTATCCAGACGTTGTATTCCTCCTTTTGATTCGCTTTTTAAGTTGGAATAAATCTTTAATTTGAAGAAATTTTCCTTTGACGACTTGTACAATGGATTCTCGTAGACCCAACTCATGAGTCACTATTATAAATTAGATGTCGGTGAAATGATTTGGTAACGGAACGTACGAGCATCATTAAATTAGCCATGATGCTCACGAAGGACGTATCCTGCTCCCCAAGCGTTAGCACATTAGGGCCACAAGCAGCGAAATTTAGCTTCCATGCATCTTCCAGTGGTGTTTTGAAGACCATTGTATGTAGCACTTGAGTAGACTTGCGACTGCAAAGAGAAGAACAATTCAAAAAATAAAAATAAAAAAAAAATCCTATACGAATCAGGATTTCCTGATTCTTAGTTTTGGGCTCGGGTTGGATTTCATATTTTGAGTAGTTTTTGTGTTTCTCAAGGTTTTCAATTCAATAATGTTTTTTATTTAAAAGTTTTTTAAAAATCATAGACATATTCACGTACATCGCACGTGGGCTAGTTACAATTACGAAGGGAATAAATATAAAAATACAGAAAGTGATTTACCAATCTTGTCGTGCAATATTTCTAAGACCCTCCGCGATGCACCACTTTTTGATTTTTGGTCGTCATAAACTCCATTAACTCATGTATTAAATATTGATATGCCCAATGCTCTTCAATATAACTCATACTCGCTCACCAATCTTTGATCATCATCGTTACCCCAAATCCGTACATAGCCAAATAGCGGTAAGATTTGTTACATATTTAGTGCATTCTTATCCAGACGTTGTATTCATGCTTTTGATTCGCTTTTTAAGTTGGAATAGATCTTTAATTTGAAGAAATTTTCCTTTGACGACTTGTACAATGGATTCTCGTAGACCCAACTCATGAGTCACTATTATAAATTAGATGTCGGTGAAATGATTTGGTAACGGAACGTACGAGCATCATTAAATTAGCCATGATGCTCACGAAGGACGTATCCTGCTCCCCAAGCGTTAGCACATTAGGGGCACAAGCAGCGAAATTTAGCTTCCATGCATCTTCCAGTGGTGTTTTGAAGACCATTGTATGTAGCACTTGAGTAGACATGCGACTGCAAAGAGAAGAACAATTCAAAAAAGAAAAATAAAAAAAAAATCCTATACGAATCAGGATTTCCTGATTCTTAGTTTTGGGCTCGGGTTGGATTTCATATTTTGAGTAGTTTTTGTGTTTCTCAAGGTTTTCAATTCAATAATGTTTTTTATTTAAAAGTTTTTTAAAAATCATAGACATATTCACGTACATCGCACGTTGGCTAGTTACAATTACGAAGGGAATAAATATAAAAATACAGAAAGTGATTTACCAATCTTGTCGTGCAATATTTCTAAGACCCTCCGCGATGCACCACTTTTTGATTTTTGGTCGTCATAAACTCCATTAACTCATGTATTAAATATTGATATGCCCAATGCTCTTCAATATAACTCATACTCGCTCACCAATCTTTGATCATCATCGTTACCCCAAATCCGTACATAGCCAAATAGCGGTAAGATTTGTTACATATTTAGTGCATTCTTATCCAGACGTTGTATTCATGCTTTTGATTCGCTTTTTAAGTTGGAATAGATCTTTAATTTGAAGAAATTTTCCTTTGACGACTTGTACAATGGATTCTCGTAGACCCAACTCATGAGTCACTATTATAAATTAGATGTCGGTGAAATGATTTGGTAACGGAACGTACGAGCATCATTAAATTAGCCATGATGCTCACGAAGGACGTATCCTGCTCCCCAAGCGTTAGCACATTAGGGCCACAAGCAGCGAAATTTAGCTTCCATGCATCTTCCAGTGGTGTTTTGAAGACCATTGTATGTAGCACTTGAGTAGACATGCGACTGCAAAGAGAAGAACAATTCAAAAAAGAAAAATAAAAAAAAAATCCTATACGAATCCGGATTTCCTGATTCTTAGTTTTGGGCTCGGGTTGGATTTCATATTTTGAGTAGTTTTTGTGTTTCTCAAGGTTTTCAATTCAATAATGTTTTTTATTTAAAAGTTTTTTAAAAATCATAGACATATTCACGTACATCGCACGTGGGCTAGTTACAATTACGAAGGGAATAAATATAAAAATACAGAAAGTGATTTACCAATCTTGTCGTGCAATATTTCTAAGACCCTCCGCGATGCACCACTTTTTGATTTTTGGTCGTCATAAACTCCATTAACTCATGTATTAAATATTGATATGCCCAATGCTCTTCAATATAACTCATACTCGCTCACCAATCTTTGATCATCATCGTTACCCCAAATCCGTACATAGCCAAATAGCGGTAAGATTTGTTACATATTTAGTGCATTCTTATCCAGACGTTGTATTCATGCTTTTGATTCGCTTTTTAAGTTGGAATAGATCTTTAATTTGAAGAAATTTTCCTTTGACGACTTGTACAATGGATTCTCGTAGACCCAACTCATGAGTCACTATTATAAATTAGATGTCGGTGAAATGATTTGGTAACGGAACGTACGAGCATCATTAAATTAGCCATGATGCTCACGAAGGACGTATCCTGCTCCCCAAGCGTTAGCACATTAGGGGCACAAGCAGCGAAATTTAGCTTCCATGCATCTTCCAGTGGTGTTTTGAAGACCATTGTATGTAGCACTTGAGTAGACATGCGACTGCAAAGAGAAGAACAATTCAAAAAAGAAAAATAAAAAAAAAATCCTATACGAATCAGGATTTCCTGATTCTTAGTTTTGGGCTCGGGTTGGATTTCATATTTTGAGTAGTTTTTGTGTTTCTCAAGGTTTTCAATTCAATAATGTTTTTTATTTAAAAGTTTTTTAAAAATCATAGACATATTCACGTACATCGCACGTGGGCTAGTTGCAATTACGAAGGGAATAAATATAAAAATACAGAAAGTGATTTACCAATCTTGTCGTGCAATATTTCTAAGACCCTCCGCGATGCACCACTTTTTGATTTTTGGTCGTCATAAACTCCATTAACTCATGTATTAAATATTGATATGCCCAATGCTCTTCAATATAACTCATACTCGCTCACCAATCTTTGATCATCATCGTTACCCCAAATCCGTACATAGCCAAATAGCGGTAAGATTTGTTACATATTTAGTGCATTCTTATCCAGACGTTGTATTCATGCTTTTGATTCGCTTTTTAAGTTGGAATAGATCTTTAATTTGAAGAAATTTTCCTTTGACGACTTGTACAATGGATTCTCGTAGACCCAACTCATGAGTCACTATTATAAATTAGATGTCGGTGAAATGATTTGGTAACGGAACGTACGAGCATCATTAAATTAGACATGATGCTCACGAAGGACGTATCCTGCTCCCCAAGCGTTAGCACATTAGGGCCACAAGCAGCGAAATTTAGCTTCCATGCATCTTCCAGTGGTGTTTTGAAGACCATTGTATGTAGCACTTGAGTAGACATGCGACTGCAAAGAGAAGAACAATTCAAAAAAGAAAAATAAAAAAAAAATCCTATACGAATCCGGATTTCCTGATTCTTAGTTTTGGGCTCGGGTTGGATTTCATATTTTGAGTAGTTTTTGTGCTTCTCAAGGTTTTCAATTCAATAATGTTTTTTATTTAAAAGTTTTTTAAAAATCATAGACATATTCACGTACATCGCACGTGGGCTAGTTACAATTACGAAGGGAATAAATATAAAAATACAGAAAGTGATTTACCAATCTTGTCGTGCAATATTTCTAAGACCCTCCGCGATGCACCACTTTTTGATTTTTGGTCGTCATAAACTCCATTAACTCATGTATTAAATATTGATATGCCCAATGCTCTTCAATATAACTCATACTCGCTCACCAATCTTTGATCATCATCGTTACCCCAAATCCGTACATAGCCAAATAGCGGTAAGATTTGTTACATATTTAGTGCATTCTTATCCAGACGTTGTATTCATGCTTTTGATTCGCTTTTTAAGTTGGAATAGATCTTTAATTTGAAGAAATTTTCCTTTGACGACTTGTACAATGGATTCTCGTAGACCCTACTCAAGAGTCACTATTATAAATTAGATGTCGCTGAAATGATTTGGTAATGGAATGTACGAGCATCATTAAATTAGCCATGATGCTCACGAAGGACGTATCCTGCTCCCAAAGCGTTAGCACATTAGGGGCACAAGCAGCGAAATTTAGCTTCAATGCATCTTCCAGTGGTGTTTTGAAGACCATTGTATGTAGCACTTGAGTAGACTTGCGACTGCAAAGAGAAGAACAATTCAAAAACGAAAAATAAAAATAAAAAAATCCTATACGAATCAGGATTTCCTAATTCTTAGTTTTGGGCTCAGGTTGGATTTCATATTTTGAGTAGTTTTTGTGTTTCTCAAGGTTTTCAATTCAGTAATGTTTTTTATTTAAATGTTTTTTAAAAATCATAGACATATTCACGTACATCGCACGTGAGCTAGTTACAATTACGAAGGTAATAAATATAAAAATACAGAAAGTGATTTACCACTCTTGTCGTGCAATATTTCTATGACCCTCCGCTATGCACCACTTTTTGATTTTTGGTGGTCATAAACTCCATTAACTTATGTATTAAATATTGATATGCCCAATGCTCTTCACTATAACTCATACTCGCTCACCCATCTTTGATCATCATCGTTACCCCAAATCCGTACATAGCCAAATAGCGGTAAGATTTGTTACATATTTAGTGCATTCTTATCCAGACGTTGTATTCATGCTTTTGATTCGCTTTTTAAGTTGGAATAGATCTTTAATTTGAAGAAATTTTCCTTTGACGACTTGTACAATGGATTCTCGTAGACCCTACTCAAGAGTCACTATTATAAATTAGATGTCGCTGAAATGATTTGGTAATGGAACGTACGAGCATCATTAAATTAGCCATGATGCTCACGAAGGACGTATCCTGCTCCCAAAGCGTTAGCACATTAGGGGCACAAGCAGCGAAATTTAGCTTCAATGCATCTTCCAGTGGTGTTTTGAAGACCATTGTATGTAGCACTTGAGTAGACTTGCGACTGCAAAGAGAAGAACAATTCAAAAACGAAAAATAAAAAAAAAAAATCCTATACGAATCAGGATTTCCTAATTCTTAGTTTTGGGCTCAGGTTGGATTTCATATTTTGAGTAATTTTTGCGTTTCTCAAGGTTTTCAATTCAGTAATGTTTTTTATTTAAATGTTTTTTAAAAATCATAGACATATTCACGTACATCGCACGTGAGCTAGTTACAATTACGAAGGGAATAAATATAAAAATACAGAAAGTGATTTACCACTCTTGTCGTGCAATATTTCTATGACCCTCCGCGATGCACCACTTTTTGATTTTTGGTGGTCATAAACTCCATTAACTTATGTATTAAATATTGATATGCCCAATGCTCTTCACTATAACTCATACTCGCTCACCAATCTTTGATCATCATCGTTACCCCAAATCCGTACATAGCCAAATAGCGGTAAGATTTGTTACATATTTAGAGCATTCTTATCCAGACGTTGTATTCCTGCTTTTGATTCGCTTTTTAAGTTGGAATAAATCTTTAATTTGAAGAAATTTTCCTTTGACGACTTGTACAATGGATTCTCGTAGACCCAACTCATGAGTCACTATTATAAATTAGATGTCTGTGAAATGATTTGGTAACGGAACGTACGAGCATCATTAAATTAGCCATGATGCTCACGAAGGACGTATCCTGCTCCCCAAGCGTTAGCACATTAGGGGCACAAGCAGCGAAATTTAGCTTCAATGCATCTTCCAGTGGTGTTTTGAAGACCATTGTATGTAGCACTTGAGTAGACTTGCGACTGCAAAGAGAAGAACAATTCAAAAACGAAAAATAAAAAAAAAAAATCCTATACGAATCAGGATTTCCTAATTCTTAGTTTTGGGCTCAGGTTGGATTTCATATTTTGAGTAATTTTTGCGTTTCTCAAGGTTTTCAATTCAGTAATGTTTTTTATTTAAATGTTTTTTAAAAATCATAGACATATTCACGTACATCGCACGTGAGCTAGTTACAATTACGAAGGGAATAAATATAAAAATACAGAAAGTGATTTACCACTCTTGTCGTGCAATATTTCTATGACCCTCCGCGATGCACCACTTTTTGATTTTTGGTGGTCATAAACTCCATTAACTTATGTATTAAATATTGATATGCCCAATGCTCTTCACTATAACTCATACTCGCTCACCAATCTTTGATCATCATCGTTACCCCAAATCCGTACATAGCCAAATAGCGGTAAGATTTGTTACATATTTAGAGCATTCTTATCCAGACGTTGTATTCCTGCTTTTGATTCGCTTTTTAAGTTGGAATAAATCTTTAATTTGAAGAAATTTTCCTTTGACGACTTGTACAATGGATTCTCGTAGACCCAACTCATGAGTCACTATTATAAATTAGATGTCTGTGAAATGATTTGGTAACGGAACGTACGAGCATCATTAAATTAGCCATGATGCTCACGAAGGACGTATCCTGCTCCCCAAGCGTTAGCACATTAGGGGCACAAGCAGCGAAATTTAGCTTCCATGCATCTTCCAGTGGTGTTTTGAAGACCATTGTATGTAGCACTTGAGTAGACTTGCGACTGCAAAGAGAAGAACAATTCAAAAAAGAAAAATAAAAAAAAAATCCTATACGAATCAGGATTTCCTGATTCTTAGTTTTGGGCTCGGGTTGGATTTCATATTTTGAGTAGTTTTTGTGTTTCTCAAGGTTTTCAATTCAATAATGTTTTTTATTTAAAAGTTTTTTAAAAATCATAGACATATTCACGTACATCGCACGTGGGCTAGTTACAATTACGAAGGGAATAAATATAAAAATACAGAAAGTGATTTACCAATCTTGTCGTGCAATATTTCTAAGACCCTCCGCGATGCACCACTTTTTGATTTTTGGTCGTCATAAACTCCATTAACTCATGTATTAAATATTGATATGCCCAATGCTCTTCAATATAACTCATACTCGCTCACCAATCTTTGATCATCATCGTTACCCCAAATCCGTACATAGCCAAATAGCGGTAAGATTTGTTACATATTTAGTGCATTCTTATCCAGACGTTGTATTCATGCTTTTGATTCGCTTTTTAAGTTGGAATAGATCTTTAATTTGAAGAAATTTTCCTTTGACGACTTGTACAATGGATTCTCGTAGACCCAACTCAAGAGTCACTATTATAAATTAGATGTCGATGAAATGACTTGGTAACGGAACGTACGAGCATCATTAAATTAGCCATGATGCTCACAAAGGACGTATCCTGCTCCCCAAGCGTTAGCACATTAGGGGCACAAGCAGCGAAATTTAGCTTCAATGCATCTTCCAGTGGTGTTTTGAAGACCATTGTATGTAGCACTTGAGTAGACTTGCGACTGCAAAGAGAAGAACAATTCAAAAAAGAAAAATAAAAAAAAAATCCTATACGAATCAGGATATCCTAATTCTTAGTTTTGGGCTCGGGTTGGATTTCATATTTTGAGTAGTTATTGTGTTTCTCAAGGTTTTCAATTCAATAATGTTTTTTATTTAAATGTTTTTTAAAAATCATAGACATATTCACATACATCGCACGTGAGCTAGTTACAATTACGAAGGGAATAAATATAAAAATACAGAAAGTGATTTACCACTCTTGTCGTGCAATATTTCTATGACCCTCCGCGATGCTCACTTTTTGATTTTTGGTGGTCATAAACTCCATTAACTTATGTATTAAATATTGATATGCCCAATGCTCTTCACTATAACTCATACTCGCTCACCAATCTTTGATCATCATCGTTACCCCAAATCCGTACATAGCCAAATAGCGGTAAGATTTGTTACATATTTAGAGCATTCTTATCCAGACGTTGTATTCCTGCTTTTGATTCGCTTTTTAAGTTGGAATAAATCTTTAATTTGAAGAAATTTTCCTTTGACGACTTGTACAATGGATTCTCGTAGACCCAACTCATGAGTCACTATTATAAATTAGATGTCGGTGAAATGATTTGGTAACGGAACGTACGAGCATCATTAAATTAGCCATGATGCTCACGAAGGATGTATCCTGCTCCCCAAGCATTAGCACATTAGGGCCACAAGCAGCGAAATTTAGCTTCCATGCATCTTCCAGTGGTGTTTTGAAGACCATTGTATGTAGCACTTGAGTAGACTTGCGACTGCAAAGAGAAGAACAGTTCAAAAAATAAAAATAAAAAAAAATCCTATACGAATCAGGATTTCCTGATTCTTAGTTTTGGGCTCGGGTTGGATTTCATATTTTGAGTAGTTTTTGTGTTTCTCAAGGTTTTCAATTCAATAATGTTTTTTATTTAAAAGTTTTTTAAAAATCATAGACATATTCACGTACATCGCACGTGGGCTAGTTACAATTACGAAGGGAATAAATATAAAAATACAGAAAGTGATTTACCAATCTTGTCGTGCAATATTTCTAAGACCCTCCGCGATGCACCACTTTTTGATTTTTGGTCGTCATAAACTCCATTAAATCATGTATTAAATATTGATATGCCCAATGCTCTTCAATATAACTCATACTCGCTCACCAATCTTTGATCATCATCGTTACCCCAAATCCGTACATAGCCAAATAGCGGTAAGATTTGTTACATATTTAGTGCATTCTTATCCAGACGTTGTATTCATGCTTTTGATTCGCTTTTTAAGTTGGAATAGATCTTTAATTTGAAGAAATTTTCCTTTGACGACTTGTACAATGGATTCTCGTAGACCCAACTCATGAGTCACTATTATAAATTAGATGTCGGTGAAATGATTTGGTAACGGAACGTACGAGCATCATTAAATTAGCCATGATGCTCACGAAGGACGTATCCTGCTCCCCAAGCGTTAGCACATTACGGGCACAAGCAGCGAAATTTAGCTTCCATGCATCTTCCAGTGGTGTTTTGAAGACCATTGTATGTAGCACTTGAGTAGACTTGCGACTGCAAAGAGAAG
>CAUVWQ010000013.1:105000-110000 GCA_963555705.1 Ligustrum vulgare | reverse complement strand
TTTGGGTCACAGTGTTGATAAATGCTTGCTTGGTAGACCTCATGTTGTTGCTTCTGCTCCTCCGTCTTCTTCTTCAGTTTCCACTGCTCCTATTACTATTACTTCTGCCCCCCCTCTAAAGGCTGTTGATAAGGTGAAGAATAAGGGTAAGGGGATTTTGACTGAGGATCAGCCTAGACAGTGGATGGCAGTACCCAGAGTTTCCAGCAGCCAGCATAACCCCAGTTCTTCTGGAATCTCCATTCAGCACAGTTCCACTGTGATGACCGCTTCTACTATCCCACGCCCAGTTATTGCAGTTCGGTCTATGGATTTGGCTGCTTCAGTTCAGCCAGGTTTTACTCAGACTCCTTTTTCGACAGTAGCTCAGCAGCATCCTCCAGCAGCTTTTGTTTTGCCTGTGGTTCAGTCTTTACCACAGCAGAGTTCTCTCACCATGACGCCACCTATTGTGGCGGTTCCGGGTATCAGTGTCCCAGCTTCTTTTTCTGACCCGTTGCTCGCTGATATTCTTTTGAGGCAGCAGGCCTCTGATGAGGGTGTGGCTCAGTCTATTGGTACTATTGCAGGGATCCCTTCTGGGGCTCCTCCTATTTGCCATCAGAATTTGGAGGCATCTGTCCCTTCGAATTCTGGTACTCATTCTGACACTGAGAGTACTGCCCAGTTGGAGGTTCACCAGCAGGGTGTTTTTCGGAGATCCTCGACTGATGATTTAGTTGGTCTTACTCAGCGTACTGAGGATGATGGGTTTATTCCGGTCACTCGGAAGAAAAACCCGCGTACTGTTGACACCAGATTTCCACCTACTCGGATGACGACCAGGAGTCGGTCATTGGATACCTCACGCTCTCGGTCTCGATGAGTGTCATCATTTGGAATGTGAGGGGTGTAGCTAGCTCAGCTACTCGCAGGCGGCTGAAGAGGTTGGTTCAGCTTCATCAGGTTTTTTTGTTGGTAATTTTAGAGCCCTTTGTTCTTCGGGAGAGTTTCGATTACATCAGACGTTTGCTACGCTTTGATACTGGGACGCAGAACTCATCAGGGAAGATTTGGGCTTTCTGGAATTCTGCGACTACTGTTACTGCATTGGATGATAATCTCCAGTATCTGCACGTTAAAGTTGAGGATCCCAGACTGTCGCGGCCTATTTTTTTGACTCCTGTGTATGCGGTTTGCACGGTGTCAGGTAGGAGGGATTTGTGGGAGGGTCTTCACCACATCTCCCTCACTGTGGATGGTCCGTGGATAGTTGGGGGAGACTTTAACGTTATTGCTCACGATGGTGAGCGTACGGGTCATAACACCAGAGACAGAGGTACTACAGCTTTCTCAGATATGATGATGGATTGTGGTTTGGAGGATGCTGGATTCATTGGCAGCAGGTACACCTGGACCAATGGTCGGGTTTGGAAGAGATTGGACAGGATTTTGATTAATCCGGCAGCGGCTTCATTTTGTCATCGGCTTACTGTCAGACACCTGAATCGGACTTCATCCGATCATGCGCCTCTTTTGCTTCAGTGGGACGAAGAGGATGATTTGGGACCTAGGCCGTTTCGGTTCCTTAATGTTTGGACCAAACATCATGATTTTTCAGCCTTTGTCTCCCAGAAGTGGTCATTACCCACTCATCTTACGGGTATGGCTGCTCTCTGGGAAAAGTTTTTCAGGCTGAAACAGGGGCTTCGCTGGTGGAATCGACATGTTTTCGGGGATGTGTTCCAGAGGGTGAGGGATGCTGAGCGCAGGGTTGAGGAGCTGGAGATTGATTATGATTTGGACCCTACGCCTGAGCGTCATGACTCTCTGCATCAGGCACAGGCTGCTCTGAACCGGACCTTGGCTATTGAGGAGGGATTTTGGAAGCAGAAGGCCGGTTCACGCTGGGTGTGTGAGGGTGATCACAACACTCGATACTTCCATGCGATGGTTCAAGGACGCCGGATTAGATCACGTATTAGATCTATTACAAGCCAGTCTGGGGAGGTCCTATCTGCTGCTGAGGATATTCAGGCTTCTGCTATTTCTTTTTTCCAGGATTTACTGTCTTCTTCTTCGCAGCCTGTGGAGGCCATTCGCACTGACATTATACCCAGACTTGTGACGGATGAGGACAATATGGCACTAAACCGCCCCCCTTCGATTGATGAGATACGGGAGGCAGTATTCAGCATTGATTCTGACAGTGTCGCAGGTCCAGATGGTTTCTCATCATTGTTCTTTCAGAAGTGTTGGGATATTATTAGGGATGATGTTGCCAGTGCAGTCATGGATTTCTTTGAGGGTGGAGTTTTGCCTAGGGGATTCGCTGCTACCTCTATTGTTCTGGTCCCTAAGAGGGATGGAGCCTGTAGGTGGACTGATTTTAGACCTATCAGCTTGTGCACAGTGTTCAATAAGCTCATCACTAAGCTTCTGAACACCAGACTCAGCTTGCTACTGTCTCGTATTATCTCTCCTCAGCAGAGTGGTTTTATCCCTGGTAGGCTTATTGGGGATAATGTCTTATTGACTCAGGAGCTCCTATATACTTTGGATGATAAAGTTAGAGGAGGCAATACTATGCTGAAGCTTGATATGGCTAAAGCATATGATCGCATGGACTGGGGATTCCTCTACTCGGTGCTGGAGAGCTTTGGCTTTGATCAGTTGTGGATTGATAGGATCAGGAGATGTATTTCCGGCTGTATGTTCTCGGTACTCCTTAATGGGCGCCCATGTGGCTTCTTTCCTTCTTCGAGGGGTCTTAGGCAGGGAGATCCTATATCGCCATCTGTTTTCATTATTGCTGCGGATTACTTCTCACGTCTTCTCACAGTACAGTTTGAGAGGTTCCCCAGTATGGCTTTTCGACATGGAGGTGCCATTACTATTTCGCATTTGTCATTTGCTGATGATATGATCATCTTTTCCAACGGCCAGAAACAGTCTATCAGTAGGGTACTTGACTGTTTGGAGCATTATGAGGGGGTTTCTGGCCAGTTGGTGAACAGGGATAAGAGTGGACTTATCCTCCCCAGACGGGCGTCTACTAGTCAGATAAGACGGCTCGAGCACCTCACGGGTTTCAGACACCAGCAGCAGCCGTTCACTTATTTGGGGGTCCCTTTATATAAGGGGGCCAAGCGATCCTTTCTTTATGATGACCTTATTCAGAAGGTCAGGAGCAGGATTTCTGGGTGGGCATCACGATTGCTTTCCCCTGGAGGACGCATTACTTTGGTTAGATCAGTCCTCGGCTCTCTCCCATTATACCTCCTTCAGATCCTACAGCCTCCTAAGGCTGTTCTGAAGAAAATCGAGAGCATCTTTGCACGTTTCCTTTGGGATTCCAGGGACCATGCACATAGATTACACTGGCGGAGATGGAAGGATCTATGCCTTCCTACTGATGAGGGGGGACTTGGCTTCAGGAGACTTCAAGACAATGCTGATGCTTTCTCGTTGAAGCTTTGGTGGCTCTTTCGCTCTCAGAGATCTCTTTGGGCTCAGTTTCTACTGGGCAAATATTGTGTGGGGACGCATCCCTCCTTTGCTGCTATTCCACACTCAGCCTCCCCTACATGGAAGAGGTTGAAGAGGGCGTGTTCGCAGGCTGAGCCACATATTGCGTGGCACCTTGGAGCTGGACAGATATTCTTTTGGCATGATTGTTGGATGGGGGACACTACTTTGGCTGCACGTTTTCCTGATAGGCTCCATACATCGGAGAGGGTGTATGAATTTTTTGATGTCGCTGGTTGGGATATAGACAGGCTCCTTCAGATCCTTCCACCGGTTATGGCAGAGCAGATTGGGGCGATTCCATTGTGTGTTGATGCCCCTGATCAGATTGTTTGGAGGGATACATCAGATGGTAGATTTGCTACCAAGTCTGCTTGGCAGTTGGTCCGGACAGGGAGGCAGACCCTGGATTCTTTTCGCTTGATGTGGACTTCTGTACTGCCTGTCACCGTTTCTTTTTTCATTTGGAGACTATGGCAGGGGCTCATCCCCGTTGACACGGTTATTCAGAAGCGGATTGCTTGTCACTTGGCTTCTCGGTGTCAGTGCTGCGCACAGATTGAGACTCTTACACATATCTTTACTGGCAGTTCGATCTCAGATCAGGTTTGGAGCCACTTTGGGAATATTTTTCGGATAACCATGATTCAGGATGAGGATGTCAGGCAGAGATTCCAGCATTGGAGATATTCAGGGTGTCATGTGAGGCTGGGTCACATTCGCACCATTATTCCTCTATTGATTTTTTGGTTTCTTTGGACTGAGAGGAATGATGCGAAGCATAGGGGCATTCAGATGGAGGCACGAAGGATTATTTGGAGAATCTACCGGATGCTCTCATTCTTACATACGGGGCGGCTATTCAGACCGCAGCATTGGCGAGGAGATATGACTATTGCACCACTGTTTGGTATTTCTTTTGCCCCCCAAACTCCCTCACCTCCTATCTTGGTCCTTTGGCGCACTCCATCAGTGGGAGCCTACAAGCTTAACACTGATGGTTGCGTCAAGGATGGCTTTTCTAGTGGAGGGGGTATTATCAGGGGCCATGATGGACAGTGTGTTAGGGCATTCTCAGCTTTCTATGGAGACTGTCTTATATTAGAGGCTGAGCTGCGTGCTATCCTTGATGGAATTATTCTTGCTCGCAGACTGGGTATCACATCTATTTGGATTGAGGCTGACTCTACAGTGGCTATTCATTGTATCACCAGAACGGGCGGACCTTGGCAGATTCAGGGGATTCTTCGACAGATCAGGAATATTCTTCATATGGACAGGGGCACTATCTCCCACATCTATCGTGAGGGTAATCAGGTTGCTGACTCGCTTGCTTCTGAGGGATGGGATTTCAGAGCTTACAGAGAGTATGGACCACAGGATCTACCACGTAACATCAGGGCACTCCTACAGATTGACAGACACGGGCTCCCCAGCTTCAGAGGACTCTAGTCTTGGTTTCATCTTTTATTTCTTGTTTGGGGCATGTTTTC
>CAUVWQ010000013.1:0-102500 GCA_963555705.1 Ligustrum vulgare | reverse complement strand
CCTACTGATGAGGGGGGACTTGGCTTCAGGAGACTTCAGGACAATGCTGATGCTTTCTCGTTGAAGCTTTGGTGGCTCTTTCGCTCTCAGAGATCTCTTTGGGCTCAGTTTCTACTGGGCAAATATTGTGTGGGGACGCATCCCTCCTTTGCTGCTATTCCACACTCAGCCTCCCCTACATGGAAGAGGTTGAAGAGGGCGTGTTCGCAGGCTGAGCCACATATTGCGTGGCACCTTGGAGCTGGACAGATATTCTTTTGGCATGATTGTTGGATGGGGGACACTACTTTGGCTGCACGTTTTCCTGATAGGCTCCATACATCGGAGAGGGTGTATGAATTTTTTGATGTCGCTGGTTGGGATATAGACAGGCTCCTTCAGATCCTTCCACCGGTTATGGCAGAGCAGATTGGGGCGATTCCATTGTGTGTTGATGCCCCTGATCAGATTGTTTGGAGGGATACATCAGATGGTAGATTTGCTACCAAGTCTGCTTGGCAGTTGGTCCGGACAGGGAGGCAGACCCTGGATTCTTTTCGCTTGATGTGGACTTCTGTACTGCCTGTCACCGTTTCTTTTTTCATTTGGAGACTATGGCAGGGGCTCATCCCCGTTGACATGGTTATTCAGAAGCGGATTGCTTGTCACTTGGCTTCTCGGTGTCAGTGCTGCGCACAGATTGAGACTCTTACACATATCTTTACTGGCAGTTCGATCTCAGATCAGGTTTGGAGCCACTTTGGGAATATTTTTCGGATAACCATGATTCAGGATGAGGATGTCAGGCAGAGATTCCAGCATTGGAGATATTCAGGGTGTCATGTGAGGCTGGGTCACATTCGCACCATTATTCCTCTATTGATTTTTTGGTTTCTTTGGACTGAGAGGAATGATGCGAAGCATAGGGGCATTCAGATGGAGGCACGAAGGATTATTTGGAGAATCTACCGGATGCTCTCATTCTTACATACGGGGCGGCTATTCAGACCGCAGCATTGGCGAGGAGATATGACTATTGCACCACTGTTTGGTATTTCTTTTGCCCCCCAAACTCCCTCACCTCCTATCTTGGTCCTTTGGCGCACTCCATCAGTGGGAGCCTACAAGCTTAACACTGATGGTTGCGTCAAGGATGGCTTTTCTAGTGGAGGGGGTATTATCAGGGGCCATGATGGACAGTGTGTTAGGGCATTCTCAGCTTTCTATGGAGACTGTCTTATATTAGAGGCTGAGCTGCGTGCTATCCTTGATGGAATTATTCTTGCTCGCAGACTGGGTTTCACATCTATTTGGATTGAGGCTGACTCTACAGTGGCTATTCATTGTATCACCAGAACGGGCGGACCTTGGCAGATTCAGGGGATTCTTCGACAGATCAGGAATATTCTTCATATGGACAGGGGCACTATCTCCCACATCTATCGTGAGGGTAATCAGGTTGCTGACTCGCTTGCTTCTGAGGGATGGGATTTCAGAGCTTACAGAGAGTATGGACCACAGGATCTACCACGTAACATCAGGGCACTCCTACAGATTGACAGACACGGGCTCCCCAGCTTCAGAGGACTCTAGTCTTGGTTTCATCTTTTATTTCTTGTTTGGGGCATGTTTTCCCCTTTTTTTATTTCTTACATTTTGCTTTATTCAGTTGCTACATTTGCTTTCGCTCGGAGGTCAGGTCTATGCCCCCCTCCATACATGTACTATTTCATTTTAATGTTAGCTCCTGGCCCGCACGAGGATAAACTGTGAACGGCTCTACCAAAAAAAAAAAAAAAAACCCTAAACCCTAAACCCTAAACCCTAAACCCTAAACCCTAAACCAAAACCCTAAACCCTAAACCGCGGATTCTCTCTCCCCTTTGGCGATTTTGGCGATTTTTCATGCCCTAACCGCCGCCCATGCCAAAACCACCGGATCCGGCGGTGACGTCGCCGGATTCCTCCATCCCTACCGGAGGCTTCTCAAGCCCTTTCCAACCATCCAATCCATGTCCAATTCCACCAAATATCCAGCCTTCAATTGCCCAAAATCAGCCCCTCATTAGCCTTCTTAACCCGTGCCCATCCAACCCACTTTCCGCCACCGTCGGGACCATTTCCGGCGGTCCACCACCACCATCTCCTTCCCCTCACCCAGCCGTACCACCGTTTCCCTCTAACCAGCCACAATTAATCCTCCAACAGCCCCCACACTCAATTGCGGCGCCTAGGGTTTATAGTGAAACCCTAGGTCCGATTTTAGGGATTCCAATTTCAGGGTGTTCCAGATTGATTCAGGTCCCGGTAATGATTCCATCGACTTCAGAACACCCAAAAATCCCTGGGGTAACCCCCTCTCCTTCCAATTCATCCGGCAACCAAACATTGGGAATCGTGCCCGCAGCTGCCCCTACAATTACGTACTGTTCTGATCAGAATCTGGTTTTGAGACCTGCGCCATTGGATTCAGAGCCCCCATATTACCCCAGGGTAGCCTCGGATTCAACTAATTTTGAGCGTAGTTCTGCATTGGGAAACGTGCCATTTGGCACACATATCGAGGCAGAGGGCTCTGCTGCGAATTTGGGTCTGAGACCACCAGAATCAGTCCCAGAGCACCTGAAAACCATGGAAATGTCATCAATTCCGGAAAATGTCGTGGTTCATGATGCATTGGGAATCGTGCATAATGGCACGCACTTCAAGGCAGCGATTTCTGGGAATTCTGGGCAGAATCTCGTTCAACCAGTTGCACCACTGTTCTCAGAAGCCCAAAATTCCCCAAGCTTGGTCCCCGTTGCCTCAACTGTGGTTAATGGCTCTACATTGGGAAACGTGCCTTCTAGCACGCAAATCGAGGCAGCGATTTCGGTGCTCTCTGCAGCAAATCTGATCATGGGACCTGATCCATCAGCTCCAGAACAGCAGCAAATGGTTGGAGTTACCCCTTTGGTAACTAATCCTCCCGGTTCCACTACTTTGGGAAGTGTGTCTTCTAGCACGCAAAAAGAGACTGTTAAATCTCTTCCTACCGCCTCAACTGAAGTTCCCAGGCCTGTTCCTACTAGTAAGGTAGCTCCTAAGCCTCTTGTAAAGGCTCCTTTGGTGAATCGCCCTCCTCGTACTGCTGAGACTCCTTCTACAGCTCCTGGGGCTTCGGCTCAGAATAAGATATCTTATGCAGTTGCCTTGGCCGGAAAGCCAACTATCACCCAGGCGGAGCGGAGCCAAAATAAGTCCTTTGCATCAGTCACACAAGCACCCCCGGATTCCTTTCTCCACAGGTTCGCTACTAAGACCCCCTCATTACAGTTGAATGAACCTGCTGTTATTTTTGACGATGTGGATGAGCAGTTTCTAGCTGCACCATACAAGTTCACACTTGTTGGTAAGTTTATGAATAGGAAGCCCCCTATCAATAAGATTCGTGAGTGCTTCCTTAAATTTGGGTTTTGTGGTGAATTTTCTATTGGTCTTATTGATGCTCACCATATCCTTATTCACTTGTCTCATGAGAATGATTATGCACGACTCTTCCTCAAGCCTTCGTGGTATATTGACGGATGCCTTATGAGGGTCACCAAGTGGACTCCTGCTTTTAACCCTGCTCATGAGAGCCCTATTGTCCCCGTTTGGGTATCTTTTCCATTACTACCCATACATTTTCGTGCCAAGGGTGCTCTATTCGCTTTAGCTCAGGCTATTGGGACGCCGTTGCGCATTGACGAGGCCACTACTGATTTGAGGAGGCCTAGTGAGGCCAGGGTTTGCATTGAGATTGACTTGTCTTTTGCTCTTCCGGACCGCATATGGATTCAGCGTCAGAAATATCCGGGATATTGGCAGGATGTTGTTTATGATAAGAAGCCGGTTTTTTGTAGCCGTTGCAGACATTTGGGACACAATGTTGATAACTGTCTGATTGGTAGGCCTACTACTCTTGCTCCTTTTCCTCCTCGTTCTGTTCCTGCAGCTCCTGTTATTACTTCTTCTGCCCCTCCTCCGAAACCTGTTGATAGGGTGAAGGATAAGGGAAAGGGGATGTTGATTGATGATCAACCCAGACAGTGGGTGGCGGTGCCTAGATCATCCAGCAGCCAGCAGGGCCCCAGTTCTTCTGGTATCTCTATTCAGCACACCTCCACCATTCCATGCTCACTTACTACAGTTCAATCTATTGCTTTGTCTACTTCAACTCAGCCAGTTCGTATTCAGACTCTTGCTTCAACAGTTGCTCAGCAGATTACTCCTACAGCTATTGTTTCACCAGTAGTTCATCCATTACAGCAGCAGCGATCTTTCACCATGACACCACCTCTTGTGGCTGTCTCGACTCTCAGTACTGCACCTACAGAGGTTATCCCAGTGACTCCCCAGTTACCTGCTCTTACTACGGAGATCATACCACAGGTTGAGACAGAGACTACACAGATAATTCCTACATCTACTCAGCCTATTTCAGTGGCAGTCCCTACCTTAGCGGAGCATTCACACACCAGCTCCCCACCATCTGCAGAGACCGTACAGTCATCTCATGGGTCAGCAGGTACAGCTCCACAGGTTCTTGCTCAGGGTCTGCTCACAGAGTTAGGTTCAGAGCACTCAAAGGCAAAGCAGCTTCTATTAGACCACTTCAAGGCAAAGCACCGCATGAAGATCACATCATCCTTGAGATTTGCCATTGAAGATCTGGTCCTCAAGCTTTTTGGAGAGCCCTCATCAGCCAAGCCCTCTAGTTCTCAGACATCCACACCTTCATCCACTCCTACTCCTATCCTAAGACAGGACAAGGTGAAAGCTCAGATCCAGGGTGACATTGATGGGATGGGTCTTGGAGACTGCATGCAGAATATGGAGGCAGACTTACCATCAGCTACATCATCTTCTTCTGGAGCACCTACACCACAGGTCCCTTCAGTCACTGGTTCAGCCACATCACATATGAGTCCTAATTTGAGAGCAGAGGCACCTTCATTCTGCCCTACCCATGGTCCATGGGTGGGTGATCCTCTTGCCATCAGAGATGCTCCACGACCTAGACGTCATACTTCACCAGGAAGTGATCCAGAGCACACAGAGGACTACACGGATTACTATGACCCGGATATGTACCAGACCAGGCGCATGACCAGATCTATGACGCACATGAGGGTCCACCCCCGGGAATATCCATGATCACAGTTATTCTTCACTGCTTTTACCATTTCTTGTATCATTTGCTATTTCCATTGTCGTACTTTACATTTATTGGAGGTCAGGTCTATGCCCCCCTCCTTTTTATGTTTTTCGCATTTTATGATATAAAATAAGCCACACTAGTGGTATTGCTTAAAAAAAAAAAAAAAAAAAAAACCCTAAACCCTAAACCCTAAACCCTAAACCCTAAACCCTAAACCCTAAACCCTAAACCCTAAACCGCCGGTTTTTTGTAGCCGTTGCAGACATTTGGGACACAATGTTGATAACTGTCTGATTGGTAGGCCTACTACTCTTGCTCCTTTTCCTCCTCGTTCTGTTCCTGCAGCTCCTGTTATTACTTCTTCTGCCCCTCCTCCGAAACCTGTTGATAGGGTGAAGGATAAGGGAAAGGGGATGTTGATTGATGATCAACCCAGACAGTGGGTGGCGGTGCCTAGATGATCCAGCAGCCAGCAGGGCCCCAGTTCTTCTGGTATCTCTATTCAGCACACCTCCACCATTCCATGCTCACTTACTACAGTTCAATCTATTGCTTTGTCTACTTCAACTCAGCCAGTTCGTATTCAGACTCTTGCTTCAACAGTTGCTCAGCAGATTACTCCTACAGCTATTGTTTCACCAGTAGTTCATCCATTACAGCAGCAGCGATCTTTCACCATGACACCACCTCTTGTGGCTGTCTCGACTCTCAGTACTGCACCTACAGAGGTTATCCCAGTGACTCCCCAGTTACCTGCTCTTACTACGGAGATCATACCACAGGTTGAGACAGAGACTACACAGATAATTCCTACATCTACTCAGCCTATTTCAGTGGCAGTCCCTACCTTAGCGGAGCATTCACACACCAGCTCCCCACCATCTGCAGAGACCGTACAGTCATCTCATGGGTCAGCAGGTACAGCTCCACAGGTTCTTGCTCAGGGTCTGCTCACAGAGTTAGGTTCAGAGCACTCAAAGGCAAAGCAGCTTCTATTAGACCACTTCAAGGCAAAGCACCGCATGAAGATCACATCATCCTTGAGATTTGCCATTGAAGATCTGGTCCTCAAGCTTTTTGGAGAGCCCTCATCAGCCAAGCCCTCTAGTTCTCAGACATCCACACCTTCATCCACTCCTACTCCTATCCTAAGACAGGACAAGGTGAAAGCTCAGATCCAGGGTGACATTGATGGGATGGGTCTTGGAGACTGCATGCAGAATATGGAGGCAGACTTACCATCAGCTACATCATCTTCTTCTGGAGCACCTACACCACAGGTCCCTTCAGTCACTGGTTCAGCCACATCACATATGAGTCCTAATTTGAGAGCAGAGGCACCTTCATTCTGCCCTACCCATGGTCCATGGGTGGGTGATCCTCTTGCCATCAGAGATGCTCCACGACCTAGACGTCATACTTCACCAGGAAGTGATCCAGAGCACACAGAGGACTACACGGATTACTATGACCCGGATATGTACCAGACCAGGCGCATGACCAGATCTATGACGCACATGAGGGTCCACCCCCGGGAATATCCATGATCACAGTTATTCTTCACTGCTTTTACCATTTCTTGTATCATTTGCTATTTCCATTGTCGTACTTTACATTTATTGGAGGTCAGGTCTATGCCCCCCTCCTTTTTATGTTTTTCGCATTTTATGATATAAAATAAGCCACACTAGTGGTATTGCTTAAAAAAAAAAAAAAAAAAAACCCTAAACCCTAAACCCTAAACCCTAAACCCTAAACCCTAAACCAAACCAAACCGCCCCCTCTTTCTCTCTCTAGGATTTTGCTCTCCCTTCTCTCTAGTTTTCTTGTATCAGGAGCTTTCTTCCCCTACCATGGGGGAGCCGCCCCCTTCTCCTGGTGGTAACCTCACGCTGCCACCAGAGAATCCCAAGGTCACTAACGTCATGTAGTGACTGGAATACTACCCCAGCCGGCCACAGAACAACCAACGGTTGCTAATCTAAAGCATGGTGGAGATAAAGGTAAAGAAACTGTTAACCTGTATAAGGAATCGGAAAAGCAAGGAAAACCATCGACATCACAGGCCCCAAGAGGTAGCAGCTCAGTAAAAGAGTCGGATTTAAATATTGAAAGTCAGGAAGAGTTCCCAAGCCTCACCAGACCAGCAGGTAAGGGACAAAGCTCAGGGAAGGATGAAAATGGAGAAGGAAGGAAAAATTCGAATGCAGGTATATCCTTTGCATCTATTCTGGGGAAAAATGACAGCTTGAAGGAAAGAAAGGAATTCAAAATCCTTGATACGATTAGACATGAGGGAGAACCAGGGACGCACTTTTCCAAAGAAGATCTTGAGGTGCTGGAAGAAAATACCAGGTATGTGTTGGTTGGTAAGTTTTCGCATGCTAAGCCGGGCATGGCTCATGTCAAGGAAGTGTTCCAACAGTTAAAGTTCAGGGGAAATTATGTTTTGGGACTTCTTGACTCCAAGCATATTATCATACATTTTTATTGTGAGGAAGATTACCAGAGAATGTTTCTTAGACCAGTTTGGTTCATTAAAGGTGCACCCATGAGAGTTTTTAAATGGGACAGATTCTTCCACCCATCTAGGGAGTCTCCGGTTGTCCCTGTTTGGATCACCCTCCCAAACCTCCCATATATTCTGTTTCAACGAAAAGAAGCTTTATTTTCAGTTGTTAAACCTATTGGCAAGCCCTTATGTATTGATAAACCCACTGCAATGCTTACAAGGCCAAGTGCAGCACGTGTCTGTGTTGAGTTGGATATTTCTAAACAAAAGCCAAATAGAGTCTGGGTGGGCATGGACCAGACTGGTTTTTGGCAGAAAGTTGTTTTAGAAAGCCCACCAGATTACTGTATGAAATGCTTCCATATTGGACATAGTCAGGGGAAATGCTTCTGGAATAAAAAGTTGAATCCTGTTGAAGAAACTAATCAAACTGAGGCAGACCAAAACCCAGGTGAACTGGGGAAGACGATGGCGCGTGGAAATAACACAAGGGAAGTTGGTAGGGAAAGTACGGACAACTTGGCAAACACTGTTGGCAGGGAAAGTCAGAATGCTGTAGTGCTACACGTTAATCTGACAAAGTTGACAGAAAGGGATACTGCTGAACCACAGAAAACTGACAAAGTTGATGGGGGAAAGTGTATGCAGAAGGAGAGTAAGCTACCTATAGTGGTAGAGTCAGAAGAGGTACAAGGCAAAGTCCAAAGTAATATTTTGCAATCTGATGAAAATCAGAAAATGAAAGGGAAAAGGGATTCGGTTGATAACCAAAAGGTTGGAAATAGTCTTGTCAAGCAATCAGATGCTGGTAAATTGAATGAAAGAGGGAAAGATCTTGTCTGCAGGGAAATTTACAGCTGTCAAACATTGGGAGAAGGGAGTGAACAGGACAATACAGGAACTAAGCCAGAGGAATCAACTAAAAAGACGCGAACTAGACAGAAGAAGAAGTCAGAACGAAAACTTGTCAATTCAGAGACAAATTGGGCTGTAGTACCTGTTGGTGGGCCGTCAGACGAACAACAGAGGGGGGCACTTGTCACTATGGAAGAAGTTTCGGGCCCAAACCCTTTTCAGCTGCTAAACCAAATGGACTTGGGTGATATGGGCCCATGTATGGAAAATAAAAGCATGGAAATGTCATTGGAAAGGGACGAGAAGGAAAGAGGGATTTTGATGGAAAATTTTATCAAGGCCCAAGGGAAAATTTTATCATGGGAGACTGAGGAAGATTATGGAAGCCCAACAGTAAATTCTCGAAAAACCAAGCCCATTACTGATGGACTTAACAGGGCCCTAAGCTTTTAATCTATTTATTATGATTAATAGTCTTTTGTGGAATGTCAGAGGTGTTGCCAAAAGCAATGCTAGGGAGAGGATTAAATTTCTTGTCAAAGAACACAAAATTGATTGTCTTGCAATTATTGAACCCTTTGTTGATAGCAGCAAGATTGGAGGAATATGTAAAAAGTTTGGGTTTAAAAACTATTATGTCAATAAATCTGGGAAAATCTGGATTATGTGAAGAAGAGATGTCGAGGGAAGGTTGTTTCGGGATACCGATCAATGTCTTAGCATGGAGATGACTAACCCCAATAAACAGGAATCTTTTATCTTCACTGTTGTTTATGCAAGTTGTTCATATATTCAAAGAAGAGAATTATGGAGGGATATTGAAGACCTATCAAAGATTGTAACTGGTAAATGGCTGGTGGCTGGGGATTTTAACTGCATTACATGTTGTGAGGAAAGAAGTGATGGAAAAATCAAAAAATATAGACAGTCTGAGGAATTTGCAAATATGATTTTTGACAGTGGCTTAATTGACCTGGGTAAAGGAGGTACTAAATTCACATGGACGAATGGTTCTCTCTGGGAGAGACTTGATAGAATGATGGGCAATGTAGAACTTGCAGCAGATATGGAGAATTATAAAATTGAGGTCCTGAATCGAAGTGGCAGTGATCATAGTCCTATGATTATTGTGCGAAGTGGTGTTAAGGGGAACAGAAAGTCATCATTCAGATTTATTAACGCGTGGACGAAACATCATAACTTTTTGAAAATGGTGTCTACTAACTGGGGAGAGGATATGGAAGGAAATGGCATGTGGACCTTATGGATGAAACTTAATAGATTGAAAAAGGCCATTCAGGTCTGGAACAAAGAGGTCTTTGGAAATATTGAATGTAAAATTCGAGAGGCTGAATTTGGGATGAAAATGAAAGAAATGATATATGATGAGACTAAAATGCAAGAGGATAGAGCTGAACTTCACAAAGCACAAGCGCTGCTTAATCAGAGACTCCTTATGGAAGAAGATTTTTGGAGACAAAAATCAGGGATGAATTGGCTGAAGGAAGGTGACAGTAATACGAAATACTTCCATGCTGTTGTTAATGGGAAAAGAAGGAGACAGCGCATTTGGAGCATTGAGGAAGAGGAAAAACTTTTGACGGGAGAGGAAGAAATAAAGAACTCTGCAATTAAATACTTTTCAAAGCTTTATGCAAGTAAGGAATGCAGAGAGGATGAGGAGCTACTAAAGTGTATCCCAAAGCTAATTGGATGTGAAGATAATGAAATGTTGATGCAATTGCCGACTGATGAGGAGGTTCAAAAAGCTATTATGAATATGGATAGGCATAAAGTTGCTGGCCCGGATGGTTTCACCCCCCTCTTTTTCCAGACATGCTGGTCCATCATTGCAAAGGATGTTTGCAACGCTGTTAGAGATGTATTTCGTGGGCAATTTTTACATCGGGGTTTTACAAGTACAACCATTTGTTTGATACCAAAGATAGATCACCCAAAAAAGTGGTCTGATTTTCGACCTATTAGCCTATGCACCGTGACCAATCGGATCATCTCAAAAGTCATAGCAGAAAGAATTGCAGTTCTACTTCCGAACCTCATATCCCCTAACCAGAGTGGTTTTGTTGCAGGAAGACTGATATCAGACAATGTCTTGTTGGCGCAAGAGATGATATACTCCCTGGGTAGAAAAGTTAGAGGCCATAATGTTGCCATCAAGCTTGATATGGCCAAAGCTTATGACAAGATTGAGTGGAATTTTTTGAACCAAATTCTGTTAAAGTTTGGCTTCAGTAATGAGTGGATTATGCTTATTAATAGGTGTATCCAGAGGTGTTGGTTCTCAATACTCATTAATGGTGAACAAGCTGGTTTCTTCCCATCTTCCAGAGGACTTAGACAAGGAGATCCAATGTCCCCTGCGCTTTTTATTATTGCTGCAGAAGCCCTGACAATAAATCTAAATAGATTGGTGGAAAAGAAGAATTCCTGGTTATTTAAATATGGAGGAAATGTCCCAGTAACCCACCTGGGTTTTGCGGACGATGTTATCATTTTTTCCAATGGTAATCGAAGCGCTTTACAGGCAATTATGGCACTAATCAGCAAATATGAGAAAGCTTCAGGGAAAAGCATTAATAGAGAAAAAAGTGGATTCATTATGGCGAAAGGTGTCAACAACAGGATTGTTAACCACATCAGTAATACAATTGCACTCAGTAGAATACACCTCCCTATGATCTATCTTGGAATGCCACTTTTTAGAGGAAATAAGAGAACTTCTCTTTTTGATAAGTTGTTGCAACAGATTAGAAGGAAAGTTTCTGGTTGGGAAAAGAATTCCATTAGCCCGGGAGGTAGACTGGTCCTTATTCAGAGTGTCCTGACTTCCATACCAATTTACTCATTGCAAATCATGAATGCCCCCAAAATGATTATCTCAAGGATTGAACAAATATTGGCGCGCTTCTTCTGGGGAGATGATAATCAGAGACAAAAAATGCATTGGACAAAATGGAAGAATCTTTGTAAACCTGTTGATGAGGGAGGCCTTGGAATCAGAAAGATGAAGGATGTTATTTTATGCTTTACAGCTAAACTGTGGTGGCGGTTTAGGATGCAGAACTCATTATGGGCAACAGCTTTGCATGACAAATATTGTAAAGGACAACACCCCAGATTGATTGCTGCCAAAAAGCATGATTCACCGGGATGGAAAAGACTTGTAAAAGGCTCAACATTGGCTGAAGATGGCATTGAATGGATTGTGGGACAAGGAAAATTATTCTTCTGGTGGGACAATTGGCTTGGAAATGGATCTCTTGGCTCTAAACTCCCTTCAAAACCAACAACATCCAAACTTATACAGGAGCTTTGGAACAACACTGGATGGAACATGGAATGCTTGAAGGAATGGGTACCTGAAAATATTATTCCTGATATTGTAAGGATACAACCCAATAGACAGAGTGCGGATTTGATCAGGTGGAAGCTATCATCTAATGGAATCTTTAATACAAGTAATATGTGGGAAAGAATAAGGGAAAAAAACACAATTGAACCATTCTGGAGATATATATGGCACAAAACAATCCCAAGGAAAATTTCCTTATTCTGTTGGAGGCTGTGGAACAACTGGGTTGCAGTTGATGAGGTGATTAAGTATAGATTACAAATTGCGCTACCATCCAAATGTCAATGCTGCCAAGACACTGAAACTGTGCAACATTTATTCATTACTGGAGAGATTGCCAAAGAGGTCTGGGAACATCTATGTAGAATCTTTGAGGTTACAAATGTTGAACATACAAATCCTGTCACATGCTATAAGTTCTGGTATAAATCTAGCAACTGGGTGTGCAAGGGTCATATCAGAACAATCTTACCTCTGTTGATTTTTTGGTTCATTTGGGTGGAGAGAAACGATCATAAACATAGAGGTATCCACATGAATGGCAAGAGAATTATCTGGAGAATTGAACAACATGTAAATCTTTTGAACCAGGCACGAATCCTGAATCAAACAAACTGGAAGGGGGATGAAAAGCACATTGAATATTTTGGTTCTGTTCAACATAGACCGAGGTTCGTTAAAATTGTTCGATGGATTCTACCTCCAGTTGGCAGATTCAAATTAAATACAGATGGATTCAGGGACATGAGTAAGGGTGAAATCGCAGGAGGAGGAATCCTAAGAAACCATAATGGAAGAGCTATCTGGGCATTCCAAGAAAATTTTGGGGTTGGTACAGTGCTTGAAGCAGAATTAAAGGCAATCTTGACAGGAATCCGGATTTGTACAGAGAAGGGATTAGAGAAGGTGATTGTTGAAACGGATAGTCTTAGATCGGTACAACTTATTCATAATATGGCACCTAGCCCAAATGGGATAATGGAGGAGGTACAACAGATTATTCGTATTTGCAAAGAGAGAGGCTTCCAAATTACACATGTCTATAGGGAATGTAATTGGGTTGCTGATATGCTGGCAAAAGAAGGAGCTCAAAAAAAGGTTAACAGAGTGATTGATGATAAGGAAATCTCTAAAAAAATCAAAGGTGCTATACAGCTGGATGGTAGTGGTACCCCGAGTGTTAGAGTGGTCAACCCATGAAACCCTTATGCAGTTAATTATATCCTACTTAATCCAAGCCTGAAGGCGTGCGATTGATATGGATATTACCATACTAAACAAGGAAGCATTTTCACCATTAATCCCACCTACCTCTCAGACTCTGCATTTAACCCCCCATTACGTTCCAAACTGTTACAATAGGGATGCATTTATTATTTCTTTGACCAGTCAGTTGCTTTATCCTTTTCCCAACAACTTCTGGCCCTCCCTGTCTCTGAACAAGTTTTTCTTCACAGCCTTTGACTGGTGCCGAACCTTTTGTGTTTTGACTGCCTCTCTGGCCTTTTAACCCTTCAATATCCTCACATTTGCCCATTTTCACCCTGCACGTTTGCCTCTCCCAATCCTTGTTATGGCTAATAACCCCTCCCCAGATTTGCTCCCTGTGCAGGTTCCAGGAGAAAATGATGGACTGGTGCTCTATTCGCCAATGCCGGAAGTTTTCCAGGTGATTCAAGTGGCGCAACCGGAAGGGGACCAGAGCCAAATTGATGGTCGGCCGACGCTAAAAATCAAAGGGACTAAGGCTAATAAATTTATCATCACAGTCCACCACCCAACTGCGCTTACGGGTATGAGAATTATTGTTGAACCGGCACTATTGATGGTCTATGCCCGCATCCACCATAGAATGCAAATTTCTGACTTCCACTTCATGGATGATGAATTCCCGGATGCTCTTCTCCATATCATGAATCACCCTCTTGTATACATGGACTCGTTGCATACCAGTGATGCGGTGCTGGAAAACTTTTTTGAAGGACTTTTCGAGTGTAATTTGTTTGAAATCGAACACATCAGGTTTTTTCCAATCCGTGCCATGATTCGCCTAGCAGAGCAATACCGATCTCAGATTGCTGTGCACAATGCGTTTGAGCATTTGCAAATCAAGAGACAACTACTTCGAGAACAATATCATCGAATGTCTACTCTGGAGCTTGCTAAATTCTATGGGTATCTGCGGGCAAAAGCTTTTGATGGCCTCCGTGAACTCTCTGACAGTGAGGAGGAGGATGTGAGGTTTGATGACTTTTGAAGTGGCTTCAAGCCAATGGTCATGTCTTGGACGAGTTTGTCTGCCTGTCTCACCCAGCTTTGTGTTTGTTTGTCGTCCGCTGTGTTTGTTAGTCAATAAAGTCCTGGTCCCTCCTGTAGGTGTACTAGGATTGTGATGTTTGTCCATGTTTGTGTTTTTTGTTTTCTTTTTTTGTTGGAAGGGTCTTGGTATGGTCCCCCCTTCCGTGTTTTGTGTTTTCTTGTTTTTCTGAAAATCTATAAAAATCTGCCACCTTTGTGTGGTTTTTAAAAAAAAAAAAAAAAAAAAAAAAAAAACCCTAAACCCTAAACCCTAAACCCTAAACCCTAAACCCTAACCCCTAACCCCTAACCCCTAAACCCTAAACCCTAACCCCTAACCCCTAAACCCTAACCCCTAACCCCTAAACCCTAACCCCTAAACCCTAAACCCTAAACCCAAAACCCTAAACCCAAAACCCTAACCCCAAACCCTAAACCCCAAACCCGAACCCGAACCCGAAACCCGAAACCCCAAACCCCAAACCCCAAACCCTAAACCCCAAACCCCAAACCCCAAACCCCAAACCCAAAACCCCAAAACCCCAAAACCCCTAAACCCCTAAACCCTAAACCCTAAACCCCAAACCCCAAACCCCAAACCCCCAAAACCCCAAAACCCCAAAACCCCAAACCCCAAACCCTAAACCCCAAACCCTAAACCCTAAACCCAAAACCCTAAACCCCTAAACCCTAAACCCTAAACCCTAAACCTAAAAAAAAAAAACCCTAAACCCCAAACCCTAAACCCCAAACCCCGAACCCCAAACCCGAGACCCAAACCCGAGACCCAAAACCCGAGACCCAAAACCCTAGACCCTAAACCCTAGACCCTAGACCCTAAACCCTAAACGCTAAACCCAAAACCTAAACCCTAAACCTAAACCCTAAACCCTAAACCCTAAACCCTAAAACCATAAAAAAAAAAACCCCAAACCCTAAACCCCAAACCCCAAACCCCAAACCCCAAACCCTAAACCCTAAACCCCAAACCCCAAACCCCAAACCCTAAACCCTAAACCCTTGGAACTGCTTTGAATTATGGAAGGACCCAAATGCACAATTTGGAAAGTTCGAGGACCAAAGTGCAAGAAATGGAAAATTCGGGGGCCAACAAGAAAAATTCCGAAAATTCAGGTTCCCTCTCTTCTTTTCCTCAAGTTAATTCTGGTGCAATTATTCCGTGGGATAGTGTCTCCTTGAAACAAGGTCTCATTCAACACTTTAAAAATCATTGAATTAAAGTGGGACCTAGTTTTAAGCATGCAATTGGGGAACTTGTTCAAAATATTGTGGGTGATTCTAATATTTCTTCATCCAATGTTACTTCTCCACCAAGTGTTAGTACCAAAAACAAAATTGTGGATAAGATTAATGATGATATGGATTGCATGGGTTTTGAAAATTGTGAACTTAATGTGGAAGCTAGCATCCCTTCGCAATCTTATAATAATTGTCTTGAGGAAGCGCGAGCTCAGATTGAGGCTTATGAATTGGCACACGAAACTTCGGTTCCTCGGCTCCTTGATACTTTTGGGGGAAATATTGATGAGGCAAATGACTTCCCAATTGGTGTGGGTTTAAACGACCATGGTTCATGGTACTCGGGATCAGATGAGGAAGTCGATGAAGAAAGGTCACGACCGGGGGATGAATTCTTTTTTAAAAGGTCAACTTTTGAGGATATGCACCGAAGGCAGTGAGGGGATAGCCCTAAAAGAAGTCATCGAAGCCAAGGATCTTATTAAGCATGCAATAGATCGCTAAGATCATTGTTTGTACCTTGCTTTCCTTTTGTCGTTTTTATTTACTTTATGTTTGCTTTGGTTTTTGTTGGGAGGGTTTTGGCCTAGTCCCCCCTCCTTTGTACTTTTCCTATTTGAAAATCTATAAAAATCGCCACCTCAGTGTGGTTTTATCAAAAAAAAAAAACCCTAAACCCTAAACCCGGGCAGTGAACTGGTCTTCTGATCTCCCCCCATCATCAATCCCCCCTCCCCCCCCCCCCAATCCTTCATCTTTTCTTATGTAGATCAACAGTTCTAGACCATCCTCTTTGAGAAATTGGTCCCTGAATCAATTAACAATCATGTAAAGAAAGATTAGGAAAGAAGCAAAAGTAGTGCAGTGCAAGTGCAGTTTTAAACTATTTTTTTTTCTTTTCACCTATCTTGGTTTTGGGTTTTCTTTTCTTTTCTTTTCTTTTGATGGGTTCAGAGGCAGAGGATGTGATAAAGGTTGAAAATGGTGTACCCAAGAAAGAGCAAAAGCTGCAGAGTAAAATTTCATGCATACAAAACTGTGCCCTTTGGAGTTGTTTGGATCATGGGAAGTTGGCCTTGTAATAAAAAAAAATCTTGCTCTTAAAAGACTCAAAAAACCCACCCAAACTTTCCATTAATCTGTTTTGCTGACTATAAATTTCAAGTAAACAAGATCAAGGGTGGTATCAATTTTAATTTTGACTCGATAGATCGGAAGAGTTACCTTATCATTTGCTTGGTCACCAATAATGAAGAGACTTGGTAGTTCTGATTCCTTGGGTGCTCTGATGTCCATCTGTCCCAACACTACAGATGAGCATAACCAAGGGAACAATCATGTTTACACAAGGGAGTTTCAGGCCTTGTTGGAAGGCTTAGACGAAGAAGGTTGTGCGGAAGAATCAGGTGGACACATGGCCGAGAAGAAAAGGAGATTAAGTATTGATCAAGTGAAAGCATTGGAGAAGAATTTTGAAGTGGAGAACAAGCTTGAACCGGAGAGAAAAGTTAAGTTGGCACAAGAACTCGGTTTGCAGCCAAGACAGGTGGCTGTTTGGTTCCAAAACCGTCGTGCACGGTGGAAAACCAAACAACTAGAGAGAGATTATGGCGTCCTTAAAGCCAAGTTTGATGCACTCAAGCACAGTTATGAAACTCTCAAACTGGACAATGAAACTCTACTCAACCAGATTGGGGAGCTGAAATCGAAGCTAAATGAAGATGGCAAAAGTGAAGGAATAGTTTGTGTGAAGGAAGAAACAATTCTGTCTGAAAATGATGCAAAAAGCAAAGCTGAAACCCCAATGAATTCTCCGACTAAATGCGACATTGATGCCACTCATCTGAACTTGGAGAATCTCAATGGAACCAATGGGATAATTTCTTCCTCAGTTTTTACTGATTTCAAAGATGGATCGTCTGATAGTACTTGTTGACTCCGGGCCCAAAAGGAGGTACAGTGATCCACCTGCGAAGGCCCAATAGTGGCCCAATGGACCTTGACCCACAGCTGAGGCATGGAATATCACCTTGAGATGGATGCCGAGGTGGTATGTCAAGCAAACCTCTTTAGCCGACCTGGTTAACACCCAGCCGATGTGCTTTATACTCAGCCGGGGCGCTTTATGACTTTGACCAGAAGAGAGAGATGGAGTCAGTGATGGGACACTGCCTTTACCCAGACGTGACAGGCGCCCATCCCCTATGAAGTGTAGCAATGATTACGGTTGAAAAGCAAGATTGTCACATCCATAAGCTAGGATGATGACAAGTGTAAAATATGCCACGTGTCGTGATCCAAGACAGGAAGTTCCTCTATAAATGAAGCGCAATTGTCTCCAAGTAAGGGGTTAGCAATTTCTCACTCTTAACTCTATATTTCTCTCACTCCCTTTTCTCTCTTCTACACATTTTATATTTCCCGCACCCAATATACATTTGCCCAAAATGAGTACTGACTTAGGCATCGGAGTGCAAACGAGAGCCACCTCGGCCCCCTTTGCAAACTGATTGTTTGTCACAGTGCGCAGGAGATCCACGTATTCAAGAGGGAGGAGCTGAGACGTGTTGGTCCAAGGTCCATCCGGATTTTGTGGTCAACATTTTGGCGCCGTCTGTGGGAAGCCATACTGCTAACCATGAAAATACATGATAAAAAGCCACACATAGAAAAGTAGTCCTGAAAAAAGAACGAATAACCTCTTACAATAGAGTGGATAACTGCAAAGAGCTTTGAAAGATAAGCTAGCGGCCTTGAAAAAGGTAAGAGCTTTAAAAGATAAGCTAGCGGCCTTGAAAAAGGTAAGAGCTTTGAAAGATAAGCTAGCGGCCTTGAAAAAGGTAAGAGCTTTGAAAGATAAGCTAGCGGCCTTGAAAAAGGTAGAAGCTTTGAAAGATAAGCTAGTGGCCTTGAAAAAGGTAGGAACTTTGAAACATAAGTTTAAACGCCCTTGAAAAAGGTAAAGAACTTTGAAACATAAGTTTAAACGCCCTTGAAAAAGGTAAAGAACTTTGAAACATAAGTTTAAACGCCCTTGAAAAAGGTAAAGAACTTTGAAACATAAGTTTAAACGCCCTTGAAAAAGGTAAAGAACTTTGAAACATAAGTTTAAACGCCCTTGAAAAAGGTAAAGAACTTTGAAACATAAGTTTAAACGACCTTGAAAAAGGTAAAGAACTTTGAAACATAAGTTTAAACGCCCTTGAAAAAGGTAAAGAACTTTGAAACATAAGTTTGAACGCCCTTGAAAAAGTTCAAGAACTTTGAGACATAAGTTTAAACACCCTTGAAAAAGGTTTGAAGCAGCAAGACAAAGGCCTATCTATCCTTGAAAAACGAGATAAGACCAGAAATCCTTCTGAGGCATGAATGAAAGTGATGGTGATGTTAACCCCCGTAGGGAAAGAAGTGGCCGAAACAACGAGGACGAAGTTCCTCAAGAACTCCATGAAAACGCCAACGAGGAGGCGGCACAACCTAATCCACCTCGTCGGTGCCGAAATCGCCGCATGATGCGAGACATGACACTCATGGCGGCCCTAATGCTGGAGATGCAGAGGCAGCAAATAGAACAAACAGCTGCAATGAATGCCTTTATGGCCGGAGGGTATGCTGTGAACGAACCTGCGATGCCACGGCAATACTCACAGCCACATTATTCACCATCTGAGGCAGCCACATTATCTTATTATTATCAGGACCCGCAGGCATACGCCGAAGTGGAATCCGAACCCTTCTACGAGCAAGACCCAGAACATGAAACACATGAGGAACAAAACCCACCACCAGCTAGACGCAGGGAGGCTTCCCCCGCAAATTCCGGCAGTGTTTTTAGCCGAATAGGAGGGTTATTCAGGGGACAACGACAGGGAAAAATGGACCCAGGTCGGCACAATGTCGCAGAGCCTAGAAATAGGCGTGAGCGACGTGCCGAAGAAGCCTTATCGCAGGGTCAAACGCATAGGAACGAGCGAGGTATGGGGGGAGAAAGGATGGCGTCAGCACATGAACCTAGGAATTGGCAAGAAAGAAGAGCCAAAGCAGTTCAGACTAACCCCCGCAATGAGTTACAGAGCCATGAAAGGCCAAACTACGGCTGCGTTCCACCACCGCAAGGGCAGGAGTACGCTCCACCGCTCTATGGCCAATACCGTGATCCGGAGTATTCCGGTCATGACGAGAACATCGAGCTGCCGTCATACGAATTGGATGACGAAGAGGAAGTAAGTCCCTTCACAGAGGGCCTCCGTAGATGCCCCGTCCCCCATGACTTTGAAATGCCGGAAATAGCAAAGTATTCTGGCCGAGGTGATCCTGATGATCACCTGTTAAATTACCGCGCCAGCATGGAAATAGCCGGGGCCACCCCGGCACTGAAATGTAAAGCTTTTGCTTTAACCCTTGAGGGAAGTGCTATACGATGGTATAAAAAACTCCCTCCTGGCAGCATCCACAGTTGGAGGGATATGAAAACTGCTTTTAAGAATAGCTTTGTTTCTTCCAGGCCCGGTCAACTCCCACTCTAGCGCCTTCAGGATCTGAGGCAGGGAAGGGACGAATCTCTGAAAAGTTACCTAGCTAGATTCACTGAAGAAATGCATATCTGCGAAAATATCACAGAAGCGGAAATGTTCTCCGCCCTAAAAGGAGGGCTAGATATGACCAGCATGTGTTTGGAGGGATGTCCGGAGCAGGAAACCAAGAGATTACAATACCCTGGTAGACCTGATGAAGGAAGAGATTGTATCAGAGGAAATGGCTAGGGCCAGAGATAATCACCCCCAAGGGAGATACAACCTCGGATATCCCAATGAAGCGGACCTCAAAAAGGGAGGAAACAAGGATAGGATTGGCGGTAATCGAGGTGGCGCGCCTCGGCCATTCCCGGGGACGGGATCCAGCTTTGCAGCAGAAATGACGGAGGCTATCCCTCACTTACACTCTAATCCCCCTTCTCAAAATCCTCACACGGCTCAAGGGAGAGTGGAAAGCGGCCGAAGTGGAAAACAGCCCATGATTGGGGCTTACTGTGCCTACCACAGATATTACGGTCACGCAACAGAGGATTGCAGAGAAATCCACATGCTAGCCGACCAAAAGGCACAGGGGAGAAGTAGAGGTGACTTTCCCCCTCACACAGGGCGGGCACAAAAATCTGGTGGCCAGAAGTTCAACCGAGCTGATAGGAGAGCCCCGTGGAAGAACTCAACTAAGGAAAGAATTGATAATCGTCAAAGAGACAGGAATAAGGGTCAGGACACCGCCTCGGCACATGCCAAAGACACACGGGAACCACCTCTACCTGTGGCCGACCTCCCCATCCATGAAATCGACACAATACTGGGAGGCCCCCACCCAGGTGGGAGCACAAGCAATTCCCAAAAGAGGTATATAAGAGAGGCCAAGCAGCCCGCCAACGTGAATTATCATATCCACTCCCATCCTGTGGGAGTGCCTCGGACAGAACCTATCACCTTCACACAAGACGATGCTGTTGGAGTACACTTCCCACACAACGACGCATTGGTTGTTAGGGTGGTGGTGGCTTGAAATGGGCTATCACGGATGATGGTGGATGATGGTGCCTCGGTAAATGTGATTTACGGGGTAACTTTTGATAAGATGGGGATCAGCACCCCCCTCATTCCGGTCCCTGATCCGATATACGGATTCACCGGGGACAGCATAACCCCCAGAGGGTCCATAACCCTTATGACTGAAGTAGGGAAAGCTCCTACCCTCTCCAGAATCCCTATGGAATTCTTGATGGTTGAAAAAATCTCCTCCTATCATGGCTCAATTGGGAGGCCTGATCTCATTGACTTGGGGGCTGTAACGCATACCAAATACATTTGCATGAAGTTCCCTACGGAGCATGGCGTTGCAACTGTGAGGGGAAGCCAAACAGAATCCCGAGCTTGTTACACAAATGCAATCCGGAAGTTTCAAGATCGAAGCTTAAACATGATCAGTGATGTAGCCATGGCCGAGGCTGCTCCATACCCTGAAAGATTGGGTGAAGGGCCATCTGGAGACAAGGACGTCACGATGATCCTAGAGGAGGATTTAGCAGATCTAGACCCCAGGATGGCAGGTGACAATTGCCCCACCCCGGCCGAAAGGTTGGAGTGCTTCGGCGTAGACCCACTGGGCCCAATCAAGGAATTACAGGTCGGACTGGACTCGCCAACCGAATACAAGAGTCAATTAAAGGACTTCCTACTTCAAAACCTTGATGTATTCGCATGGAAGCATGGCGACATGGTCGGGATTGATCCTAATGAGGCATGTCACAGACTCCAGGTTGATCCACGAAGCCCTGGGCATAGGCAGAAGAGAAGACCTATGAGTTCAGACAAGTATGAGGCCTTGAAAGACGAGGTCACGAAGCTATTGAAAAATGGCTTCATCAGAGAATCGCGCTATCCGAAGTGGGTATCAAACCCTGTTTTAGTACCAAAACCAGTGTTCTAAAAAGCGTGAAGCGTGACGAAGCGTGGAGCTCAAGAGTCAAGCTTTTGAAGCTTAAGCGGGAGTAAGCGTTAAAAAGCGTTAAAAAGCGTTTTTCAATTCCTAAATATTTGATTTAAATTTTACCCATACTTGAACAAGTAAAAAAAAAAAAAAGGAAAAAAAAAAAAAATGGCCGAAGCGCGCACAGTGCACGCTTAAGCGCGCACTCTGCGCGCTTCGGTCACGCTTTTTAGAACAAAATTTTCAAAAAACGCGTTTTTCGCGCTTTCGGCCAAAACGCCGCGTGGGCATCGCGCATCGCACGTAATGCGAGCGTAAGCGCGCGTTTTAGGTGCGTTTTCGAACACTGACCAAAACACAATAGGAAGCTTAGAGTATGTATTGATTTTTCGAATTTGAACCGGGCATGTCCAAAAGACAGCTTCCCACTGCCCCAGATCGATCAATTGGTTGACTCTACGGCAGGACATGAGCTCCTGAGCTTCATGGATGCTTACTCCGGATACAATCAAATCCCCATGTGCGAATCGGACGAAGAGCATACGTCGTTTATAACAGATAGAGGACTCTATTGCTACAAAGCAATGCCGTTCGGCTTGAAAAATGCGGGAGCTACCTATCAGAGGCTAGTGAATCGCATGTTTGTAAAACAGTTGGGAAACACCATGGAGGTGTATGTTGATGACATGTTGGTCAAAAGTATGGTCGCCGCGGATCATATCCACCATTTGTCAGAGGCCTTTGATGTTTTGAGGAAATATCGGATGAAGCTCAACCCGGCAAAGTTTGCATTTGGAGTAGCATCTGGAAAATTTCTTGGGTTCATGGTGAATAAAAGAGGAATCGAAGCTAATCCCGACAAAATCGATGCTTTGTTAAACATGCAATCGCCTCGAAATCCAAAGGAGGTGCAAAGCTTAACGGGAAGAATCGCAGCCCTGAATCGATTTGTCTCCAAATCTACGGAAAAATGCTTGCCATTCTTCAAAATTATAAAAGGGGGGAAACGATTTCAGTGGACACCGGAGTGTGAGCAGGCCTTCGCCGACCTGAGAGCATCCTTGGGACGACCCCCATTGCTATCAAAGCCAAAGGCTGGCGAGCCTCTCTACTTGTATTTGGCTGTGTCCAAAGAGGCTGTTAGCTCCGTGTTGGTCAGAGAAGAGGAGGGGAATCAATTTCCAGTATATTACGTGAGTAAAGCCATGCTAGATGCGGAGACACGCTACCCAGATATGGAGAAACTTGCCCTTTCACTACTCACCGCTTCTCGCAAACTTCGCCCCTACTTTCAAGCACACTCCATACACGTGCTCACCGACTTTCCCATGAGACAAGTGCTGCAAAAACCAGATGTATCTGGGAGATTACTGAAATGGGCAATAGAAATAAGCCAGTTTGACATACACTATGCGCCTCGGACTGCGATAAAGGCCCAAGCTTTGGCTGATTTCGTAGTCGAATTCACACACCCGCCGGAGGTCGAAATGATTGATAACACAGAGGTTAGCCAAGAGTGGAAATTATTTGTTGATGGGTCCTAGGCTAAGGAGGGATCCGGTGCGGGCATATTATTAATTAGCCCGGAAGGGTTTAAACTACATAGCGCAATCCGCTTCGAGTTCAAAGCCTCGAACAATGTTGCTGAGTACGAGGCGTTGTTAGCTAGGTTAAGACTTGCCAAAGCTTTAAGGATCAAGTCCATAGTGGCGAACAGCGATTCGCAGCTCGTTGTAAATCAATTCAATGGGCAATTTTCTGCCAAAGAACCCTCTATGGTTGCTTACTTGAAGAAAGTAAGAGATTTGGCGGTACACTTTGAAGAAATGGAATTGCGGCACATCCCCAGAACAAAAAACTCCAACGCCGATACTCTGTCCAAACTAGCAAGCAGCAGTGATGCGGAGCTATATAATCTGATCCCAGTTGAGCGCATGTTGACCTCCTCAATTGAACTAGGACCAGAGATTTTGATGGTAGAGGAAGAGAGATCCTGGATGAATCCCCTGATTGCATATTTGAGGCACCAGAAAGTGCCAAACGAACCTGAAGCAGCTCGGAAATTGCAAAGATATGCTGCCAATTTCGTACTCTTGGATGATCTACTCTATAAACGGAGTTTCACCTCCCCGTTGCTAAGATGTGTTGGGCCCGAGGAAGGGCGATATGTAATGAGGGAAATCCATGAAGGTATATGTGGCAACCATGCCGGGGCACTATCGCTAGCTCGGAAAGCCCTCAAACAGGTGTATTTCTGGCCCACTATGCGAAAGGACTCTCATGACTTTGTGCGCAAGTGTGATAAATGCCAAAGACACGCAAACATACTGCACCAGCCACATCACAGGCTAACCGTGGTGACCAGCCCTTGGCCTTTTTCAAAATGGGGGGTTGATATTATAGGTCCTATGCCTAGGGGTGCCGAAAATAATTGCTTTGCTATAGTAGCAATTGACTACTTCACCAAGTGGGTCGAGGCTGAACCACTTATGAGAATCACCGAGGCCAACACCACCAAGTTCATTTGGAAGAATATCATATGCAGGTTCGGGGTACCCCATTCGCTGGTTAGTGACAACGCTAAGCAGTTTAAAAATAGAAGCGTGGATGAGTTGTGTGATGATTTGGGAATTAGAAAGCTGTTTTCATCTCCACATCACCCGCAGGCCAATGGGCAAGTGGAAGCAGTGAACAAAACCATAAAAAACACCCTGAAAAGGAAGCTGGAATTCAGAAAGGGCGCGTGGGTAGACGAGCTACCACTGGTGTTATGGGCGCTCCGAACCACCTCCCACACCGCTACTGGTGAAACACCCTTCTCATTGGCGTATGGAGCCGAGGCGGTATGTCCCGTTGAAATTGGGATCCCTTCGCTTCGTCAAATCCATTATGACGAAGTGAGAAATGAAGAAGCACAAAGAGTCGGTTTGGATTTCCTCATGGAGAAACGGAACGATTCTCAAGTGGTGGTGGCCAGATACCAGGAAAAGATGGCCCGGTACTACAATAAAAGGGTGTAAGGGCGACGCTTTAATATCGGGGACCTAGTCCTAAAAAAGGTTCTTCCTTCGACTCAAGAACCGGGAGTAGGGACTTTGGGTCCCAACTGGGAAGGCCCTTACAAGATTACAGCCGAAGTGGTACCTGGTACGTACATAATTGAAGATTTATCCGGGGTACCTTTGTGTAATCCTTGGAACACAGATCACCTTCGTCGCTATTTTCAATAAGTCAAATTCCACTTCAATGAGACACAGCGTTGTCACATGATTGTATGAAATCGCTAGTCAATTATGATGAGGATTGCACCAAATACTAATTGGCCATGTGTATTCGTCATGCATGAAATTCTAAAAAAAAAAAAAAAACAAGGGACTCTTATAAAGACCACACGTCGATCACTGTATTATTTCTGAAATCCATGCAAATTCAGACGTAACTGCCTCAGACATTGTCATATGAACCAAAGTTCTAAAAATGATAGATTAGTTCATACATACGGGGTGCTCTTTCGCGCGAGATACTAAATGTTTCCGCAAAATGGTTGATACTTTCATATATACACTTAAGCGAAACACTCACAAGACCTATGCGCACTAAACACTGTGAAAGTAGATTGAACATAGGCGCACGTCGTCAAAATTATAGATTGAAAATAGGCACGCCACAAACAGAAGTTCATGCAAAGTTGCAAGGGGTGTTATTAAATGTAAGTTAAAAATCGTGCAAAAGTTGGTCTACATCAGATTTAACCAGCAAGCGTAAACGCACCAAGCTCGTTAAATCTAAGGGACTAGACATTTACAGACATTTACAAAGGCACAGGAGCCCCTCCGACCGAACTAGGTTGTGTCTGTCCGAGGTCCTCCAAATCAAGTGCATTTTACAAATCAAGACATTAGTACATTTTACATCATACAAGACATTTACAATCGCAAAGGCGTCCGCGCTTGGAAGCATTTATGCGTAAACAGTTCGAAATGTTACGTTTACAGGCAAAACATGAATAAGTCATTGCAAACTGAATGAATGTTACATTTACAAATATCCGGTGTCGGAGCACTTACAAAGAAAAAAAAAAAAAAAAAGAAGAGAAAACAAAAGATCCAACGACAAGATAAATACAAAAGGGCATTATTGGGGAGAAACATCTTCTGAAAAGCCCTTGTTAGATGCATCCAAGGGATCCGCAGAAGCACTCTGAGGCTCAGGGTACAATGCTTCAATGGAGGACAGGTCCAAAGCCGGATAAGCTTCCTTCACGTCCCCCAAAGCCATCCTGGCCCCTAAATTCCCAAAGACCCTTTGCATCGCCTCGTACTCTGGGGTCTCTTCAAAAGTCTCTTTGAAGGCCTGGACAGCCTCAGACACTCGGGTACTTAAAGCATTCTCCACCCGTGTCATGACAGTCTGCTCTAGAACCTCAGTAATCCTGTCTTGCATGTGTTTTTCCAAGGAGACAAGATCCTCCTCCGCTTTTGCCTTGGCCTCCCGCTCCCTCCCCAATTCTTCATTCGCTGCTGCCACTTCGGCTTCCAGCCGGGACTTAGCTGCGTTAGCGGCAGCCAGAGCCTCAGAGGCGATGGATTGTGCACGATTAGAATCATCCAGTTTCTTGTACAATGTTGCCACGTCGGACTCAGAGGCCAGGAGGTCGTGTTTTAACTTATCATTATCCTCCTGGAGCCGCTTGGCATTGGTCCTCTCCTCGGAGGAAGACTTCCGGGCTATGGCCAACTGGGTCTTCAAATTATTAATCTCCACGGAGGACTCTACCTCGTCAATAAGGGCCAGAGCTCTGGCGTTCATAGCCTTGGCTGCGAGCAACTTCCGAGATGGAGTAGCACTGGAGGAAAAGGCGGCCCAGCCTTCTGTCCAAAACTGTTCAGTAATTAAGGCCGCCTTGGCTGGAGGCGAACCGGGGGACTCGAACAAGGAAGGGCTGAAAGTGACATCCCTGGGGAGGAGGCTGGTTTTGATAGTCTTAAGCTCTTCTGCCCCCCCTGGTGTCACTTCATAAGTCAAACCTGGGATGGACACAGATGGCTCGTCCTCCAGGTCCTCAATCATTGATGGTGGAGGCGCGGAAGTGGATTCCTTACCCTTACCTCTTCTGAGTCTCTTCAGAGGGGCGGGCTCCTCCTCAGGGTCATGTTCAGATATGTCCTCGAACGGAGGAGGAGGCACTAAGGCATCCTTAGCCTCCTTGTCTCTCTTAGATCGGCCCCGGTCAGACCTTTTTCCTTTCCCCTTTGGAAGAACTACCTTAGGTTCAGCCTCCTTTTCTCTGTTAGGCTTCTGAGGGCCCACAGGCAGCAGAGTAGGTGGTGGCATCAGGGCTGGAAGAGGGCCCTGAAGTTGGGCTGTAGACGCCTCGAAGACCTCCTTTGCCACCCCAACTTGCAGGTTGGCCAATACCGCCTTCTGCTTCCTTTCCACTTCACTGCCATGGCGGAGTGCAGGGGGAATCTTAGTAGCCATGAGACCCTTCAGAGAGATCTTCGAAAAATCCTTAGAACCTGGCGAGAAAGAAAGGAAAATAAGGAAAAAGAAAAAAGAGGCGTAGGATGAAACAGTAAGAAGGAAGCGAACTTACCCATGGCACGCATAAGACCGTGCTTCACAAACAGCTTGTTTTTCTGAATGATCCCTTGGAAAGTGCCCTTGTAAGCAAACAAACGTTTCACTGCCTCTAGATCTGAATCGGGAAGGAGGTGAGCGAAAGTGTCCCCTTCCATAAGCCAGTGATATGTTAAGAAGCAGTCAAGAGAAGTGAATATGGATAAAAGTGCAAGAGATGTATGACACTTAAAGACCCTAAAGTAAATACAAGACTCACTAGGTATGGAAAGAGTCCGGGGAACTGTAATTTCTGGACTAGTGTCCACAGGGGAATTCTGCCACTCCCCAGCAACCCAGAACCACTGGTTCCTCCAGTTCTTTATCGAGGTGGGGTGACCGGTAATAACGGGAGTATAAGAGCCTCTGGGGACAAATAATACCAGTCTTTGACATCTGATCTCACGTCTCTCTCCCTCCTAACTGATTTCTTTAAAGTGTAGAGAGTGTGAATGATGTGCAGTGAGATGGGATGATCAGGGTTGACCTCTTGCCACACCAACCAAGTCCCCACAGCCTGAGTCCAAAAATTGGGGGCCAGCTGGTAGGGGCACAAGTTATAGCTCCTAAGCAATGCCCTAAAGAAGGGATGCAGGGGAAGCCTCATCCCACAAGAAAGGGCGTCGTAGCATATAGCCGCCTGGCCTGGGGAAGGGCTGCAAGCTCGGCAGGAAGGGGTGGGGTGCACCAAATGGACCCCTTCTGGCAACCTGAATTTTGCCGAAGCCGCGGCCAAATCGATCCTTCGGATTTCAGTAGCAACCTCACTGCTTTTCCATGACTCTGGATTTGGATCGGGATCAACATGGTAGCCCGAAACTTTGTTGACCTGGTCAACCCAATCCTCTACCTGAGCAATCTCCTCCGCAGTCAAACCCAACTCTTCCCTATGCGCCCTAAACGGTGCCCTAACAATCAAGCCGAGGTCCTGGTGACCCGAAGAGGAGCTCGCCGCCTTTTCTTTTCCCAAATCCTTTTCTCGCTTGCTTCAAGCTCTCTTAGCGCGGATTCCTCCTCGGATGATAGATGAGCCATGTAGTTCTGGTGTTTTTCTTCTTCGCTGTCAGAATCACTCAAATAAATTATGCCGCTGTTTTTCCTATTTCTCCTCTTAACCTGCTCCCTAAAGAAACGGGAGCTAAAAACCGATAAAGAGATGGGACAGAAACCTCTGATGGGAACCGCCATCGCTAACATTTCCTGTGAACCCGTTCCCCCAACTCTTTCCATTTTTTCTTTTTGTTTTAAAAAGAGAGTCAGACTCAACAAAAGAAAAACAAAATGCAAAAACAAAGTTCTCAAACCCACAATGAGAAACTAAAAATAAGAAAGTCTTGCATATACAGGGGTCAAGAGATTTACCTTCAAAAGGAGAATGCTTGACACTGTGCACTTGGAATGAAGAGCTCGCCAAGAAAAACTGTGAAACGCTAAGAGTGGATGCTGTGTAGTAAACCCTTGAAGAAAAGACACAAAAATCACAAGGAAGAGAGAAACGGCGCAAGCTCTCGCGAAAGCACTGCTACAAAGGTTATGAGAAAATGGTAAAAAGTGAAGTGGTAAAATGAAGAAGGATTTATAGGCATCATAACGGTCTAGATTCCTTGAATTTCGTGAGCCGCGTGATTAATATGGGTAACCCACGCTTCCATGGAAATGAGCTAATCAAAGCGACAGCCGTCAAAAGGGGGGGATAAAAAACCGTTCAGCTACCACAGTGCATGCCACGCGCTGTGAACTGCTGTCTCCCTCCCATTTTATATATATTTCTTGGAAATAAATATCGATAGCTCCTCCGGAGTGAATGCGCCGCCTAGGAAATGCGCTGGTATAATCCTGGTCAGCACGGAGAGAAAATCCGAGGCAGAAGGTCGACTATGATATGGATCCGAGCCTTACCTAAGGAATCTCATTATTGAATCCCTAAGAAGTTAATGCTGTAAGATCGTGGCAAATCCTACAGGACCATGAATAGGACTAGTGTTGACTCCGGGCCCAAAAGGAGGTACAGTGATCCACCAGCGAAGGCCCAATAGTGGCCCAATGGACCTTAACCCACAGCTGAGGCCTGGAATATCACCTTGAGATGGATCCCGAGGTGGTATGTCAAGCAAACCTCTTTAGCCGACCTGGTTAACGCCCAACCGATGTGCTTTATACTCAGCCGGGGCGCTTTATGACGTTGACCAGAAGAGAGAGATGGAGTCAGTGATGGGACACTGCCTTTACCCAGACGTGACAGGCGCCCATCCCCTATGAAGTGTAGCAATGATTACGGTTGAAAAGCAAGATTGTCACATCCATAAGCTAGGGTGATGACAAGTGTAAAATATGCCACGTGTCGTGATCCAAGACAGGAAGTTCCTCTATAAATGAAGCGCAATTGTCTCCAAGTAAGGGGTTAGCAATTTCTCACTCTTAACTCTATATTTCTCTCACTCCCTTTTCTCTCTTCTACACATTTTATATTTCCCGCACCCAATATACATTTGCCCAAAATGAGTACTGACTTAGGCATCGGAGTGCAAATGGGAGCCACCTCGGCCCGCTTTGCAAACTGATTGTTTGTCACAGTGCGCAGGAGATCCACGTGTTCAAGAGGGAGGAGCTGAGACGTGTTGGTCCAAGGTCCATCCGGATTTTGTGGTCAACAGTACTGATTCAAGTGCTATCTTGAATGAAGACAACAGCCCTACTGCTGCCATTTCTTCATCTACTGGTGGGGTGAGCCCACATCAATTCTTGGACATACAGAATCAGAATGGATCAACTTCATCAATGTCTTGCACTTTCCAGTTTACAGAACCCAACAAAGCGAATATCATTCGAGATGCCCACAAAGCTTATCAGCCACAGTTCGTCAAGATTGAGGAACACAATTTTTTCGGTGAGGAGTCGTGCAGTGCTCTGTTTTCAGATGATCAAGCTCCGACCCTACATTGGTACTGCCCTGAAGATTGGAACTAAAGATTAATCCACCCCAAAACAATTTTGTACAGAGTTTAATCTTCGAAAAGTACTCAAGGGTCTCTTTCTCTTCTTCCGCGTCGCATAGGATCAAGAAGATTAGAGAGAAGAAGGGATGTTCAGACTAGGAACTTGAGAATTCACGTGGGGATGTAGGGGAGAGAGAGGGGCATGTGTCGGCAAAGGGTAATAATCCTACTTTTATGCACCGAAGGAAGTGAGGGGATAGCCCAAGAAGAAGTCACCGAAGGCAAGGATCTTTTTAGGCTTCAAAAAGGCCGCTGAGATCATTGTTTGTACCTTGCTTTCATTTTGTTGTTTTTATTTACTTTATGTTTGCTTTGATTTTTGGTTGGGAGGGTTTTGGCCTAGTCCCCCCTCCTTTGTACTTTTCATATTTGAAAATATATAAAAATCGCCACCTCAGTGTGGTTTACCTAAAAAAAAAAAAAACCCTAAACCCTAAACCCAGGTAAGGGCATTTGGGTTAATAAGAACAAAAACCATGTTGATAGTAAGTTAATCAAAAATCAGATTTTTTGTGTTTTGGAGGGAAGTTCAAACTTTGTTAACCAAGAAAATTTTGAAAATTCATAGAGTCAAGAAAAGTCCAAGGGAATTGGTAGAGATCCAACCGGAATGGAGATGGCAAAAGAGGACTTGGGCTCTACTTCACATGCCTCATTAATGCTTGATGGAAATGATAGGAATATTTGTCCTAGAAAGGACAACTCTTTGGCTAGTAGTTCACATCATGTACAAATCAATGGGAACAAGAAAGGTGATTGTCAAATTGCTTGTCAAGTTGCCTTCAATGAGTTGAAAAAGACATGTGTAAGAGCATTTAATGAAAAGGATTTGGAAGGGCACAATGACCAAGAAAATTTGCAAAATCAAGAAATATCTCAACCTAGACTATGCTATAATTATTTTGGGGTCTTGGAGAACGAAATTTCTGAGGAAAATGCAGGAGAAAGGGTGCTGGATGTGGCAGAAAAAGCAGGGACCAATTCGCAAATTTCGCAAAATGGGAGGACCAATGTGCAACTTATTGAAAATAAGGGGCCTATTGTGCAAATTTCTGAATCTGGGTCAGTTTCATATGTTTCCAATAGTATTGGAAATTATTCTGGGAGAAAATTTGAGGTAGGGACTGACTTGCACAAGGTTAATAGTTTGGGGGCTAAAATGCAAAATGCTATAACTTTGGGGACAAAGTCGCAAATTTCTGTAAATACAGATTCTAGCGATCTGCAGGCAACAAATAACGACAATGGGGTGAATTTGGTTGTGGTCATGAATGATTTGCAAGAGGTAGAAGTTTTGGGGACTAAAATGCAAAAATCGGAAAATTCAGGGACCAACGTGCAAATTTCCGGAAAATCAGTTTCTGGGGACCTGCAGACTTCAAAAAATGATGCTGGAAAGAATTTGAGTCTTCTTAGGACTGATTTGCAAAATTTTGAAGCTTCGGGGACTAACTTGCATGTTTTGGAAAATTTTGGGACTTGTGTGCAAACATCGGAAAATTCAGGTTCCTTCTCTTCCCTAAGTCAAATTGGTTCCAATGCTATTATTCCATGGGATGAAGGCTCTTTGAAACAAAGTCTTACTCATCATTTTAAAAATCATGGAGTTAAAGTGGGACCTTGTTTCAAAGAGGCAATTAACGAGCTTGTTGGAAGTCTTGTGGGTACCTCAAATAGTTCCTCATCCAAAATGTGTTCTCCACCAAGTGTTGGTAGTAAAAATAAAATATTGGAGAAAATTCAAGATGACTTGGATTGTATGGGGTTTGGAAATTGTGAACTTAATGTTGAAGCAAGCATTCCTTCTCAATCAACCAAAGATAGCTTGGAAGTTGCTCAAGCTCAAATTGTTGCTTATGAATCGGCACATTTCTCAAATCACCCAAGATATTCCGAGAATCAAATGCAAAATATTGATGAAGAAAATGAATTCCCTCTTGGTGTTGGATTTAATGACAATGCTTCATGGTATTCGAGGTCCGATGATGATGATGATGGCATTGATGTAAGGCCACAAGTTGGGGATGATTTTTTATTCAAGAGATCAACTTTTGAAGATATGCACCGAATGAAGTGGGGGGATAGCCCAAGAAGAAGTCACCGAAGGCAAGGATCTTTTTAGGCTTCAAAAAGGCCGCTGAGATCATTGTTTGTACCTTGCTTTCATTTTGTTGTTTTTATTTACTTTATGTTTGCTTTGATTTTTGGTTGGGAGGGTTTTGGCCTAGTCCCCCCTCCTTTGTACTTTTCATATTTGAAAATATATAAAAATCGCCACCTCAGTGTGGTTTACCTAAAAAAAAAAAAAACCCTAAACCCTAAACCCAGGTAAGGGCATTTGGGTTAATAAGAACAAAAACCATGTTGATAGTAAGTTAATCAAAAATCAGATTTTTTGTGTTTTGGAGGGAAGTTCAAACTTTGTTAACCAAGAAAATTTTGAAAATTCATAGAGTCAAGAAAAGTCCAAGGGAATTGGTAGAGATCCAACCGGAATGGAGATGGCAAAAGAGGACTTGGGCTCTACTTCACATGCCTCATTAATGCTTGATGGAAATGATAGGAATATTTGTCCTAGAAAGGACAACTATTTGGCTAGTAGTTCACATCATGTACAAATCAATGGGAACAAGAAAGGTGATTGTCAAATTGCTTGTCAAGTTGCCTTCAATGAGTTGAAAAAGACATGTGTAAGAGCATTTAATGAAAATGATTTGGAAGGGCACAATGACCAAGAAAATTTGCAAAATCAAGAAATATCTCAACCTAGACTATGCTATAATTATTTTGGGGTCTTGGAGAACGAAATTTCTGAGGAAAATGCAGGAGAAAGGGTGCTGGATGTGGCAGAAAAAGCAGGGACCAATTCGCAAATTTTGCAAAATGGGAGGACCAATGTGCAACTTATTGAAAATAAGGGGCCTATTGTGCAAATTTCTGAATCTGGGTCAGTTTCATATGTTTCCAATAGTATTGGAAATTATTCTGGGAGAAAATTTGAGGTAGGGACTGACTTGCACAAGGTTAATAGTTTGGGGGCTAAAATGCAAAATGCTATAACTTTGGGGACAAAGTCGCAAATTTCTGTAAATACAGATTCTAGCGATCTGCAGGCAACAAATAACGACAATGGGGTGAATTTGGTTATGGTTATGAATGATTTGCAAGAGGTAGAAGTTTTGGGGACTAAAATGCAAAAATCGGAAAATTCAGGGACCAACGTGCAAATTTCCGGAAAATCAGTTTCTGGGGACCTGCAGACTTCAAAAAATGATGCTGGAAAGAATTTGAGTCTTCTTAGGACTGATTTGCAAAATTTTGAAGCTTCGGGGACTAACTTGCATGTTTTGGAAAATTTTGGGACTTGTGTGCAAACATCGGAAAATTCAGGTTCCTTCTCTTCCCTAAGTCAAATTGGTTCCAATGCTATTATTCCATGGGATGAAGGCTCTTTGAAACAAAGTCTTACTCATCATTTTAAAAATCATGGAGTTAAAGTGGGACCTTGTTTCAAAGAGGCAATTAACGAGCTTGTTGGAAGTCTTGTGGGTACCTCAAATAGTTCCTCATCCAAAATGTGTTCTCCACCAAGTGTTGGTAGTAAAAATAAAATATTGGAGAAAATTCAAGATGACTTGGATTGTATGGGGTTTGGAAATTGTGAACTTAATGTTGAAGCAAGCATTCCTTCTCAATCAACCAAAGATAGCTTGGAAGTTGCTCAAGCTCAAATTGTTGCTTATGAATCGGCACATTTCTCAAATCACCCAAGATATTCCGAGAATCAAATGCAAAATATTGATGAAGAAAATGAATTCCCTCTTGGTGTTGGATTTAATGACAATGCTTCATGGTATTCGAGGTCCGATGATGATGATGATGGCATTGATGTAAGGCCACAAGTTGGGGATGATTTTTTATTCAAGAGATCAACTTTTGAAGATATGCACCGAATGAAGTGGGGGGATAGCCCAAGAAGAAGTCACCGAAGGCAAGGATCTTTTTAGGCTTCAAAAAGGCCGCTGAGATCATTGTTTGTACCTTGCTTTCATTTTGTTGTTTTTATTTACTTTATGTTTGCTTTGATTTTTGGTTGGGAGGGTTTTGGCCTAGTCCCCCCTCCTTTGTACTTTTCATATTTGAAAATATATAAAAATCGTCACCTCAGTGTGGTTTACCTAAAAAAAAAAAAAAAAAAAAAAAAAACCCTAAACCCTAAACCCTAGTGGTATTGCTCAAAAAAAAAAAAAAAAAAAACTCTAAACCCTTAACCCTAAACCCCAAACCCCAAACCCCAAACACTAAGACCCTAAAAAAAAAAAAAAAAAAAAAACCCTAAACCCTAAACCCCAAACCCCTAACCCAAAACCCAAAACCCCAAACCCCTAAACCCCAAACCCTAAACCAAAAAAAAATAAAAAAAACCCTAAACCCTAAACCCTAAATTATAGTCATTTATGCTGCTGTCAATGGATTCTGTGATCGAATGCCATTAGACAAAATTTCTCAATATGAGAGAGTTATTCTAAATAGTGTAAAACCTGAATTCCTAAAATCCTTTTTAGAAAAAGGTGGTTTAACTAACGAAAGAAAGATGGAACCAGATACATTCTTAAAAGAATGTGCTTTATCCCTTTGATTTAGTAATATTGAAATATTATTATTCGAAATTGAATGGATTCTAGTTCTTCCCTCTAAAAAAACAAAACGGAGAATTCTAATAGAAATAGATTCTATATAATTCTATACTTTTTTTAATTATATATACTTGAATCCAATTTTTTTTACTTTAACTAATTTATTCATTTTATTTAAAGGAAGGACATGAACTATATGAAGAGATAAAGCGCGGATTGACCTTTCATCCTGCTTGAATGCCTTGGGGGAAAAGCACTAATAAGAGTCTAATAGTCTTATTTAGTTAGGTATAGGTCTAGACTTGATTTAGTGAGTCACCCCCAATGGCGATCTAAACGAGCCACGCAGTAATCTCTTTGTAAGTTTCTTTGTCCGCTTTGAAAAAAGAAAATAATAGCCCGAAGCTACCTTGGAACTCATTTTTTCGAACTCAAGCGAAGGGACCAATGGGTATTGGGGCCGAGCGGTAAGGCATTCTACTTTCTCTTCAGTGGGAACTCAAGAAGCAGAAGCTGCTTTCAATAACTACACTGAAGAAAAGGTTGGTCATAAATTTGGAGAGTTTGCTTTTACACGGAAACGAAGACTTTCGAGAACAAATATTGGACCGGGAAGAAAAAAGGGGAAAAAGTGAAGTCTAAGCGCATATGGCACGAAAAGCAAATCTGATTTCGGGTTTCAGTAGTTCAGTTTTCGGACATAGAATGTCTAATTATTGGTTCAGAATTCTTCTAGTCTTCCTTCTTTTACTTTCCAAAATCTTTGCCCGGCTGAACTTATTTCTGCTTCTCTTGCAGTGGTTAGGACTGGAACCTTTTTGGGCCCTGCCCGACCTAAACCTCCCTACAGATGCTGATGGAACCCCAATTGATCCGAATGAAGGCTCTTCGACTTCATCGCTACGGGAACCCATTGAAAGTAGTCAATCTGTAAACGAGCGAAATCACCAATTGGCGAACCGTCTGTGTCGAATCTTTGAGGAGAGCAATCAACTTGAGAACGAGACATATCGGAACCATCTTGGGGAAGGGATCGAGCATCTGAAGGGAGAAGTTGATGCCCTTGAGAAAGAAGTAGCAGAAGTTCGGGCAATGGATGCCCACAGGGCTGATCAATTACATCGGATTTATGAATCCGAGCGCCAGAACTACAAAAGGCTTAATGAGCGACTGACTTATTATACCCTGTTGAATTCGTGGTTACGAGTGCTAATCGAACAAAAAAAACCCCGATGAGGGAAGATTTCATGCGAATAATAGAACTGGAATGGAAGAGCTTGCCAGGATCGCTTGGTAAGCAAGCAGGCACCAACTCTCATCAGTTCTTTCTCTTCTGTCTTTTTTTTATTCTTTTCTTATGAGTTCGTGTACAAAAACCTTAACCGCACAAGCCTGGGTTGGGCCTACCTCCATCCCTAGAGGAGCCGTATGAGGCGGAAGCTCCACGTACGGTTCTGAAGCCGAGCCTTTCCAGCAATGGGGCCTAGAGACCGATATGATGATTGGTTTAGGTAGGGCGGCCGGCCTACTACGGGCACCTGTAGGGATTAGTGTGTGAGACCGTGATCCACAAACTGACGCATGGGACTCACCCCTTACTTGGGAATAGAGAGGGGAAACATAGCATGTCACAAGAGCGAGGCGAGGTTTGGAACCCTACTGCGGGAGGGACGCCTCGCGAGCTAGGCTTTTAGAGATGAGGCCTTTTGGCGAAGCCAAGTCAATTTCGGGCCACCAAACCCTGCAACTGATGAAAAGGCCCTATGGAGTAAAGGGAAGCGTGTACGTTATCACACTCCCTGCTTTCCACAGGTTCCTAGAGGACGGCCCAGACGCAGCAGAGCGACGACCCGGGAGCGGATTCCCCACCGGCAGGGGGACAGGAGACGGCCATCTCAAGGCACATCACGACCTACAGGCAACACCGACGAGACCTGGGAAGGCAACCCGATTGGGAGTCAGAGGATCCATAGTACCTGCAGCCTCCCAGACTTAATATTTATCATTTTTGAAAGTGGGGGGAAGGGATCTCTTTTCTGCAACGGAAAAAAAACGGAGCTGATTTGACTCGGCACAACCTAACGATACATCCAATACCAATGATCTGTGTCTAGAATGCGTTGCTAGATCTCTGCTCTAGAAAGCTATACAGGCAACAACGAAGGAGGTTTAACCCCCGGCTTCCCTTTCATTACTTCTTTCACGACGAGAGAACCGCGTCCGCATCAGTCGAAGTGGTGGAAGGCCCCACTGAGTCAAAGGGAGATCTGCATCGTGGAAAAGGTAAATATTAGTTAAAGAATGGCTTGTTCAAGTGAAAAAGGCTGTCACTCTTCTAGAAGAGGAAGCGGGGATGGCACAGGTCTTTCTTTAGAGCGGATATGGGCTTCGGTAAGCATTCCTTAGGCGAAGAGCAGGAGGTTGAGATGGTACGAATGGGATTGATGCCAAAAATCCCACTGGTTGGGAGGGTTAAATCCTAGTAGGGTCTTCGGGGCTTTCAATTCAAAGTAAATAGCTATTTACATCCGAAAGAAAGTCTGACCGATTCCCTTTTGATTGAATATGTCTTGTCGAAAAAGCCGCTCTTGTTGTATCCTTTGCTATTGAATCAGCTCGCCTACCCGAGGCGTCAGCCACTCTGAATCGTTCGTAACAAGGTAGCTATAGGGGAACCTGCAGCTGGGTTGAATCCCACCAGCCCTAACACGAAGAAAAGGGTAGCCGATTGCAACGCGAGAACCTAACAGAATGTGATGATTTTTTTCATTCATTTATTCTGCTATTACTACTCAGAGTTTCAAGGAGTCTCGATGGATTCTCTTTCCCCTTATCCCTCTTAGCCGGTGTAAGATTGAGTATGGGAAGACAATGTCAGTTTAATTCTAGGTCCCGCTAATTGCTAATTTTTGAATAGTTGGTTTGAGTTTTCTTTTTGCCATGCAAGCCATTTCCAGTTGAAGTCATCAATTCTTTCTGTTATTAAGCTCCTCTTTCATCCAGCCAGTAGGCAAACTCGTTTTCAAACACAATCAGGAAGTCAAGCCTTCGTACCAATCCGTACTCTTTTTCTTTGCCAGAAGACAAGAAAGAATGTTTCAAATGTTCAAATTGGGCAAGCCGCTAAGATCTTTCACTAGGGATAGCTACTTCTAGGTAAAAGGGTTAAGGGCCTGCCTTTTCTTTTTCTTCCTTTATAGCCAGCCTATCTAAGATCCCTATAGAGTCCGCCCTCTTATCTGTCTGTTGTAACTGATGTCCCAGTAAGAGGACCAGTAGGTAATAGTTCTCCTACCGCTATTGGGATTCTAGATGTTGCTAGTTTCATTTCTTCTCCTGACCATTACGCAAGCAAGTGAGCAATCCAGAGAGCAAGGGCGTTAAGGCTTTCCTTTCAGTGCTAGTTCACAGTGATGGAAGCGATCGAATACGTTCTATCCATAGGCGAGAAGAGTTTCCAGGCCTTTAAGTAGGAGAGGAATAGATCTTTTCTAGGGCTCAAAGCTAGTCTCTTTCCATGTGTGTCGGCAAAAGCTACCTTTCTTAATATAGTTAGCTTTCGCTCTCCTCTCTGGGCTAGTCTCTTAGGTAGCCAGTCCAATGATCCACTAGCCCTGGGTGGGACATCTCGCTGACAACGTAGGTCAAGAACAAGCCGCCTTACGGAAGAGAACCTATCGCCATGATTAAATGCGTGACACCGCGTCCAGAAGGTCTCTCTACCCATATCTGTCAAGCCAATCCCATACATATTTAGTGGAACCAGGGCCTCGACCACGAGGGAATTTCTTAATGTTGGCGCCTGTAGCGCCCCGAGTTCCGTATACCCGATTCACTACGTCATTTTCTGTCTAAATTTTTCGAATAATATTTTTGCGGAAGAAATAATTGAAATTCATTTTTTTTCAACATTAAATAAACTGTAATGGCCGATAAAATTGAAAACATTTATGAAACCATTTGAAATAGTAAATCGAACCATTAATTTTGTAAAGAAATTGCCAATATCATAATTTCTCAAATAAATGAACTTCTCTAAATTATTCGATTGTTTGGAAAATACGGAAATCATTAACGTCAAACTTTCAACCGTTTAACGATTATTGCCACCATCATTCATCGCTCGCCACCGTCTCCGAAATCTGCAAAACTGTTAAAAAGTAGGGTGAGTATTTCATGGGGGAAATACTCAGTAGACTCATCGCAAATTAATTTAATTTATAAGATGATTAAACACATAAATCCCGGCTCTTTATAAAATGGGCATTGATAGAGCTTCTTTATAAAACAGCTCTTGATAAAACTCATATTGTGCATTACAGCACGGGACATATTTTGCAAATCATAGGCTCTTTGAAAATAGCTCTTTGAAAACTATATACTTATAAAAACATTTTAATTATGCCAAGCATAATTTCTTTTGAAAGTATAACATAAGATAGGATTGAAATCCTCATAAACATAGGGAGACACAAGAACTTTACCGAACTTAGGTGGCAAGAATTCTTATGCAGTAAAATCATAATAACAGTAAGTTTTCATCATAACATAGGATAAAATCGAAATCCTCATAAACATAAGAATTTTACCGAACTTAGGTGGTAAGAATTCTTATGTAGTAAAATCATAATAACAGTAAGTATACCAAAACATAATTCATGAAATTCATAGGGATCATTTCCATCATAACATAAGATAGGATCGAAATCCTCATAAACATACGCGACAGGAATTTTACCGAACTTAGGTGGTAAATCCTCATAAACATATGGAAAGACAGGAATTTTACCGAACTTAGGTGGTAAATCCTCATAAACTTATGGAGACACAGAATTCTACCGAACTTAGGTGGTAAGAATTCTTATGTGCATAGCAATGATCCAAAACATATAAAACATTATCGTAAAAACATAGGGTATACTTACTTTTCATAAAAACATAAGGTATATTTACCTTTCATAAAACATACTTAATTTTCTTGAAAATTGACTTTCACAAGTCACATGACATTTATATGAAATCATAATTTAAATCAATTAATAAGTGCGAGTCTACCTTAAATCCGACGAGTGCAAAGTTGAGCGGGAATGACTTCAATTTCTTTAAATTCTCCGTACGCTTCGTCTTAGCCAATAAGTCACTTTAGTCTATCGAATATATAGTTCAAAATGATAAATTATAATTTGAGGACTAAAATTGATGTTTTGAAAGTTGAGGGATTAAAATGAATACTTTTGATAGTTGAGGGACTAAAATGAATATTTTCAAAAGTTGGGATTTAACATGAATATTTTGAAAGTTGAGGGATTAAAATGAATACTTTTAAAACTTGGGCTTAAAAATAAATCAGCAGGTACTGAAATAAAAGAGTTTAAAGTTAAAGGGCTGAAGTAAATCATTTTAAAGCTTTGAGGCTGAAATGGATAAGTTTTAAAAGCTGAAAGGACTGAAATAAAACCTTTTTAAAACTTGGGGACTGATTTGAAATAACTTTAAAACTCAAGGGCCAAAATGCGAATTTCTGAAAGTTTAAATTATATTCTCAGATCTATTTTCTCTCTCTCTTTCCTCACAACACACTCTCTCTCTCTCTTGACATTACTCTCTCAACCCTCTTCACTCATCTGCAGCGACGGGGAGGAAGTGACGGAAGTACTACCGGCGCCAAAGCTGGGATTTCGCCGGCGCAGGGTGGTTGTAAGAGGCTGTCGAGGAGGGGTCTTAGTTGTGTGAACGTTTGGTGTGAGTATAGGTGTGAATCCGATGATTAAATCGCTGCTGGAAGTGGCGATTTGGGCTGCGAAGTACTTGGGTTGCGATTTGTGAGGTGAACAGAGGCGGTGGTGGAAAATTTGAGAAATCCGATGGTGGAGGTTGCGGTGAACTTGAGGTAGTTGGGGCGGTTCAGGCGATGAGTGCCGAGGGTGTTGATGGTGGCCGTGACTGAGGACTGCAGTGGTTCAGCTGATGATGAAGGTGGTGAGTTGGAGGTGGCTGTTGGTTGGGCAGTGGTGTTCGATTGGTATTCAGATTTATGTAGCTGATTGGTATGGGAACTGTGGTGACTTAGCAGATTGGTTCGTGTGGGGATGATGAAATGGCAGAGGTAGTGGATTGTGGTAATTGAGGTGGGAATGAAAATGATTTGTATATGAATATGCAGTCCAGCTCTTTTCTCACATTCTCTCCACTTTTCCAGCCCCAGCCTGTGAATTCCCTTTTCTCACGTTCTCTCCCTTTTTCCAGCATGTGTTTGCACATGGAAGGTGAGATGGTGGTAGGTGGGGGTTGATGATAGAAAAATGTGGGGGAAAAATTAGTTAGGATTAGTTTAGGGTAATTAAATAAAAATTTGACTAACTTTGATCAAGAAATGGAATTAAAATTGATATATTTTGGACTGAAAATAAATTTGAGAATAACTAAATTTTGAGATAAAATTTAATTACGTACTTGGACTTGAAATAATTTGAATAAGGAAAATTGAGATATTTTTACTGAATTTGGAATTCAAACTGATTTTGAAAATAATACTTTAAATAAATAATTAAAATAATATAATTTTAGAAATTCGGACATTTAATTTAAAATCGAACAAATTCGATATTTCTTGACTTGGCTAGACGAATCCGTCGCGGCGTTAACTTCAAAATAATGGGTGAAATAGTAGCGACACGATTTTCTAAATATTAAAATAATTATAAAATTGCGTAAAAATTCTGGATCGCTATAATCTTACCTCCTTAAAATAATTTCGTCCTCGAAATTAAACTTACTTAATCTTATAATTTCTGAATACTTAATCAGAATCTCTTCTTCTTATCATCGAATATTCTCAAAATAATCAAAACAATTCCTGAATATTTTCTCTACGTAAAATACCCAAACATATCAACATAATATCATCAACTTATCTTTCCAATATTTGTAACCCAAAAATTCATTAAACAAATATCTTCCAAACTAAGATTCTTTACTTAAATATCACCACATTTCCTGCAAAGTATTTCTTTCACTTGTATATACGTATGAATTCTGATTCAATACGGTCCTTATTTCTCTTTCACGTATTCCCGTATTATTTCTATACCTTGATTATTATATCAAAATATCAGTACCCAAAATCCAAGAACAATATTTCATATCTCAAATCTTATCATCAAATCTTCCTTTATCAATAAAGTAAACGGCGCATAAACTCTGTCTCCTCTTTTCATTAAAATAATCCTGCGCTTTCTTGCTGGACACAACATCACGCGGATTCACTCAGATCCTTTACACTTTTAAATAGTTCATGCTGGGAAGAGGTTGAATCATCAAACAATGGATATCATCCTTACAAACATTCGCAAGTATTATTCCAATCTTCCTATGAATGATCTGAAAAAGATCTATAGAATAAGGCTCGAAAGATTGAGATTGCTGATGGCTCATGATATTCCAGAAGATGTTCGCTGGTTGATAGAAGCAAAGGTTCGACTATCTGGTGAATTACCATCAACATTTCCAAAGCACATGCCTGGTTTAGGCAAAAGCACGTTTGCAAAGAAACGAAGAGCAAAAAGACTGGGTGGTTGCTACAAATGTGCTCGTTGGAACTGTAATACTCGTTGCAAATCAGTAGGATATTCTTCTACTAATCGGGATGATAAAATCGAATTCATAAAGGGTGGACTGAGTAAGGAGTCTTTGGATGATATTCGACTGACTCTTGAGACGCACCCAAGTGGTTATGTACAACGTGAACTTCTCTCCTTATACGCTCAGTTTAACGAGGACAAAAATCGTTATAGTCTCCAAAATATAATATCGAAAGATCCTGTTTGCCAGTCTGTTTTACAAAATGAGGCTTCTGGCAGTTCAGCAATGATATAAGGTAAATCTTTTAAAATATTTTGCTGCTTTCTTTAACGCGTTTTGGAAATAAAAAATATTTTCCTTTCTCGAGGTTTGATAAAGCTGGAAATAAATATATTTTTCTTTTTCTCGAGGTTTGATAAAGCTGGAAATAAATCACCGAAAGGTGATATCTTTGGTAAAACAGTCAAAAGTTGGCCGATTTTGTCAAAAGTAAATCTTTACTTTTTCAGAATCAATCAAAAACAGTAAATTTTTCCGGCTTTAAATAGCCAAACATATTTCATAGTTCAGGCATCCCAAAATCACATCTTCTTCGTAAGTTTTCCCTTCTTTACTATCAAAGATGGAAGCACCAAAACTTCGACAGATCAAAACTATTTGTGTATTTTGTGGATCAAAAGTAGGGAAAGGCTTCGGTTATCTAGAAGCGGCTGTAGATCTTGGAAAGAAACTGGGGGAAAAAGGTATCACTCTTGTATATGGGGGTGGTAGCAGTGGTCTAATGGGTTGTGTTTCCCAATCTGCTCTTGCAGAGAAATCAAAAGTAATCGGTGTTATACCTGTCCCTTTGGTAGATGTTGCAGGCAAAACACGAGGGCATGAAGTTCAAACCTTATCCATCCATGAACGCATAACTTGTATGCTATATGGTTCTGATGCCTTTATAGCCCTGCCCGGAGGTTTTGGTACCTTAGAAGAAATTTTTAACATTACCTCGTGGGCTCAACTAGATCTCCATACTAAGCCTATTGGGCTTCTGAATGTTAACAATTTCTTTGATGGTTTGTTAACCTTTCTTGATTATGCTGTGGAACAGGGATTCATCTCTCCATTTTCCAGAAGGCTTCTTATTTCTGCTCCTACTATTGATGAACTACTGGATAAGCTGCAGTCATATATCTCAATACAAGATCCAGCAGGAGTTAAAATAGATTGGTCGCAAGGAAGGGGAATCAAGCGAAAATGGAGTCCGGTTAATGTAAACTTAACTCTTTGAATCTTAGAATAGGTGGGGGTAGAGTACGGAGTATTTTCATTCTCGAGACACCCCTCCATTTACTAGGATTTCCTTAATGTTTAAATCTTGTGTGTACTTCAAAGATTCCAGGTGGTAGATTACGGAGTATTCTTACTCTCGAAACACACCTCTTTGAAGGTTTCTTTATTTCCTCAAAAGATCAGAGGTGGTAGGATACGGCTACTCCGGAAACACATCTCTCATTCTGAGGATCTTTCCATGTTTTTCTCTTATGCTTTCGTGTGTTTCATGTATTTCCTTTCCAGTGTGACTCTTGTGTGTTCTCCTTATGAGAAAATAATAAAATCTCTGCTATCATCTACTAAATCTCGTTTGTGATGTAAATGAACTTGCATGTCTAAACTTAATTCCTTTAGTGGATGCTTATCATATTATGCTCTTAATTCCAAATGATAAAATTCTAGACAGAGTCTCCCTTGTAATTTGGACTTATTCCAAACCATAAGCATACTTCATAACTCACAATAATAAATAACTCCACATTTGATCACAACGATCTAAAAATATTGAAAATGATTCCAACACTTCAATATCATCAAAAATATCTCATAATTCAATTCATAATTCCTCAACATAACAATTTCAAATCATATTTTTTTCAATATCACAATATTACTTCCTTCCATATCTTAATTGGCTCAAAAGTTACTCATACTTATAAATATATGCCATAAATCATATTCCCAAAATTTATTCACAAAGCCAAACTTCATAATAAATTTCTCTTCAACATAGAGGCATAATAAATTAACTCAACATAATATCCATTACTTAATTCTCAATAAAATCATATTATTCCCATTATGCTCAACACTCGTTTTCTTTTTAAAAAATTTCTCATAATCATACATTAAAGCATATAAGTTATGGCAAAGCATAACAACATCATTATTTTCGAAGAAATACATTCTTATTTCTCATAAATCATAAGTATCCGAAATACTTAATTCTCAATAAAATCATATTACTTAATTCTCTTCAACATAGAGGCATAATAAATTAACTCAACATAATATCCATTACTTAATTCTCAATAAAATCATATTATTCCCATTATGCTCAACACTCGTTTTCTTTTTAAAAAATTTCTCATAATCATACATTAAAGCATATAAGTTATGACAAAGCATAACAACATCATTATTTTCGAAGAAATACATTCTTATTTCTCATAAATCATAAGTATCCGAAATACTCTTCATTCTTTCTCATAAATTAGTAAAATGAGTATTCGAAATACTGAAATAACTTTAAATATTATAAACTTCTTTACCTCGGAGTTGGTGGAACGAATGATGGCAGTGGCAATCTTCATCAATAAAATTTTATAATGGAAAATATTTCTTGAAAATTTTTTTTTTTGAAAATTTTTCCAGTCTACAGAAACGCAGACTAGCTCTGATACCAACTTGTAGCGCCCCGAGTTCCGTATACCCGATTCACTACGTCATTTTCTGTCTAAATTTTTCGAATAATATTTTTGCGGAAGAAATAATTGAAATTCATTTTTTTTCAACATTAAATAAACTGTAATGGCCGATAAAATTGAAAACATTTATGAAACCATTTGAAATAGTAAATCGAACCATTAATTTTGTAAAGAAATTGCCAATATCATAATTTCTCAAATAAATGAACTTCTCTAAATTATTCGATTGTTTGGAAAATACGGAAATCATTAACGTCAAACTTTCAACCGTTTAACGATTATTGCCACCATCATTCATCGCTCGCCACCATCTCCGAAATCTGCAAAACTGTTAAAAAGTAGGGTGAGTATTTCATGGGGGAAATACTCAGTAGACTCATCGCAAATTAATTTAATTTATAAGATGATTAAACACATAAATCCCGGCTCTTTATAAAATGGGCATTGATAGAGCTTCTTTATAAAACAGCTCTTGATAAAACTCATATTGTGCATTACAGCACGGGACATATTTTGCAAATCATAGGCTCTTTGAAAATAGCTCTTTGAAAACTATATACTTATAAAAACATTTTAATTATGCCAAGCATAATTTCTTTTGAAAGTATAACATAAGATAGGATTGAAATCCTCATAAACATAGGGAGACACAAGAACTTTACCGAACTTAGGTGGCAAGAATTCTTATGCAGTAAAATCATAATAACAGTAAGTTTTCATCATAACATAGGATAAAATCGAAATCCTCATAAACATAAGAATTTTACCGAACTTAGGTGGTAAGAATTCTTATGTAGTAAAATCATAATAACAGTAAGTATACCAAAACATAATTCATGAAATTCATAGGGATCATTTCCATCATAACATAAGATAGGATCGAAATCCTCATAAACATACGCGACAGGAATTTTACCGAACTTAGGTGGTAAATCCTCATAAACATATGGAAAGACAGGAATTTTACCGAACTTAGGTGGTAAATCCTCATAAACTTATGGAGACACAGAATTCTACCGAACTTAGGTGGTAAGAATTCTTATGTGCATAGCAATGATCCAAAACATATAAAACATTATCGTAAAAACATAGGGTATACTTACTTTTCATAAAAACATAAGGTATATTTACCTTTCATAAAACATACTTAATTTTCTTGAAAATTGACTTTCACAAGTCACATGACATTTATATGAAATCATAATTTAAATCAATTAATAAGTGCGAGTCTACCTTAAATCCGACGAGTGCAAAGTTGAGCGGGAATGACTTCAATTTCTTTAAATTCTCCGTACGCTTCGTCTTAGCCAATAAGTCACTTTAGTCTATCGAATATATAGTTCAAAATGATAAATTATAATTTGAGGACTAAAATTGATGTTTTGAAAGTTGAGGGATTAAAATGAATACTTTTGATAGTTGAGGGACTAAAATGAATATTTTCAAAAGTTGGGATTTAACATGAATATTTTGAAAGTTGAGGGATTAAAATGAATACTTTTAAAACTTGGGCTTAAAAATAAATCAGCAGGTACTGAAATAAAAGAGTTTAAAGTTAAAGGGCTGAAGTAAATCATTTTAAAGCTTTGAGGCTGAAATGGATAAGTTTTAAAAGCTGAAAGGACTGAAATAAAACCTTTTTAAAACTTGGGGACTGATTTGAAATAACTTTAAAACTCAAGGGCCAAAATGCGAATTTCTGAAAGTTTAAATTATATTCTCAGATCTATTTTCTCTCTCTCTTTCCTCACAACACACTCTCTCTCTCTCTTGACATTACTCTCTCAACCCTCTTCACTCATCTGCAGCGACGGGGAGGAAGTGACGGAAGTACTACCGGCGCCAAAGCTGGGATTTCGCCGGCGCAGGGTGGTTGTAAGAGGCTGTCGAGGAGGGGTCTTAGTTGTGTGAACGTTTGGTGTGAGTATAGGTGTGAATCCGATGATTAAATCGCTGCTGGAAGTGGCGATTTGGGCTGCGAAGTACTTGGGTTGCGATTTGTGAGGTGAACAGAGGCGGTGGTGGAAAATTTGAGAAATCCGATGGTGGAGGTTGCGGTGAACTTGAGGTAGTTGGGGCGGTTCAGGCGATGAGTGCCGAGGGTGTTGATGGTGGCCGTGACTGAGGACTGCAGTGGTTCAGCTGATGATGAAGGTGGTGAGTTGGAGGTGGCTGTTGGTTGGGCAGTGGTGTTCGATTGGTATTCAGATTTATGTAGCTGATTGGTATGGGAACTGTGGTGACTTAGCAGATTGGTTCGTGTGGGGATGATGAAATGGCAGAGGTAGTGGATTGTGGTAATTGAGGTGGGAATGAAAATGATTTGTATATGAATATGCAGTCCAGCTCTTTTCTCACATTCTCTCCACTTTTCCAGCCCCAGCCTGTGAATTCCCTTTTCTCACGTTCTCTCCCTTTTTCCAGCATGTGTTTGCACATGGAAGGTGAGATGGTGGTAGGTGGGGGTTGATGATAGAAAAATGTGGGGGAAAAATTAGTTAGGATTAGTTTAGGGTAATTAAATAAAAATTTGACTAACTTTGATCAAGAAATGGAATTAAAATTGATATATTTTGGACTGAAAATAAATTTGAGAATAACTAAATTTTGAGATAAAATTTAATTACGTACTTGGACTTGAAATAATTTGAATAAGGAAAATTGAGATATTTTTACTGAATTTGGAATTCAAACTGATTTTGAAAATAATACTTTAAATAAATAATTAAAATAATATAATTTTAGAAATTCGGACATTTAATTTAAAATCGAACAGATTCGATATTTCTTGACTTGGCTAGACGAATCCGTCGCGGCGTTAACTTCAAAATAATGGGTGAAATAGTAGCGACACGATTTTCTAAATATTAAAATAATTATAAAATTGCGTAAAAATTCTGGATCGCTATAGCGCCAAACTAGGCCTAAAGCAGCTCCGCGCACCAGCAAGAACATTTACAAAGCACTTTTACAAGAGCCCGTCCGTCATTTAGTTTATCCTTAACAGAAAGAGTCTCCCAATCGTAATACTTCGAACGTACATTCTCAATGGCCCTGCTCCTGTCTTTGCTCTTGCCTTACGGGACTATTTCCGCTTTCTATATGGTTCCGCGTTCCGGCATGGGTAGATTGGAAGGTCAGTCCGCTGAGATGCTTGAGCGGTCATGTTACGCCGCGTACTCTCCTGAGTCTCAGCCATTTCATTAGTCAATCCCGGATTCTCCGGAAGGGGCGTGGGAGCTCTTTGTGCCGGGCGTCGGGATCCTATTTGAAAGGAACAAGCACTCACGATCGGTTTAAACGAGCATAAAGGCCATTTTTCCTATATGCGATGGCATATTTGTGGATTAAGGTGCCGCCCAAAGGAGTGCACCGGAGAAATGGGAATAGGCCTAATTAGTGTTATTGGACTTGCTACGGCAGCTATGTGGAGAATGCCTCGGCTTGAAGGAAACGTAGGAGGAAAGGGATGATGCAGATGTCCCAGACCTAATGGACGAAGAAAGAATGGCCCGTCACACTATTGGAAAGGTGCATGTCCGGTTCTTGAGAAGACAAGCTATGGATTCGCGATCGAAAAGTCGGCATGCATGAAAGTCGAAGGCATGGTCTGTTCGACATCGGGTTGGTGTGAAGCGAAGTTCTTGTCCATGAGTCGGCCTGCCCCTTATTCCTGACCTGATCAACCAATGGAGTTAAGCGGCGCTGGCCTATCCAAGCGGTAGGGCCTTCCTTTTCGTCCTCTCTTCGCTGCATATTTCATAAAATAAACCAGATATAGAAGCAAGGATACAGGTTCCCGATCGGACAGATAGAAAGTCAACATTGCCTTTCGCCGAAGAAAGCTCCTTATCCATCCCCGGGCGTACATCCAATGCATTAGATACAATACATTAGAAATGCGCACTCGTTGGACATATCTTCTTGCTGCCATAAGTCAGAGTCCACCTCTAGCGGCATCTATATAACTCCTTTTTTCCTCTCCTCATGTCTTGTTTGGTCTGGAGTGCGGTTCAAAGACCAGGTATGTTTCTGAGAAGACAAGCTACTGATGTGCGATTTGACATCACAACCTTCCGCGGTGTAGTCCTTTTAAGTTAAGTAATAAGTCTCAAATCGAACTCTCACTTCCGCCTATGAGCTAGAGTCGGCTAGACCTAAAAGAAAGCTCCTACTGATATCTAGTTCCATTCCGTCAGGGGAGGATTCACGACAAGAATTATCCAATGAAATGTCCAATTGAAGCAAACTTCGATTGAGCAATTCAAGTGACTAAGGGCGAGGGGGTCCAATCATTGCAGTTGAAAAAGAAGCGCTATAAAGCCTATAAGAGCTGTAAACTCCTGATATAGCCACGTACGTAGTAAAGAAGGGCGGAACCCCTTATTCATAGAACTACTAGCATAGCAGCAGGAAGCCGCATCTGTGCTGGAGTTCAGATTGTAACGGGTATCCCGTACTCCTCACGACAGATTGGTGCGATCGACTCTGTAGGAGCACGGCACAATGAAGAAGGGGCAGAATATGAGATTGAGCCTGATCGACGTATTAGCACAATGAAGACATGTGAATTCTCGTCCGAAGAAGAATCAATGTCTGAAGATACGTCGACAAGTAGTAATGAAGATTTTCGGCATATCAGCATGGAAAAGAAGTACTTCGAAAGACCGCCGCCGATCGATCTTGCATTTGGAGATCCAATCAAGGCTCATGATGGATTTAATGATAAGTCTATCTATCCCTGGAGCATTGATGGCCTTCATCCTGAACAGATTAACAGGATGTTAGGCATGATGATCGTAGCTTCAAATGCCTATCTTCACGGGAAGAATGAAGCTGAAACTGCATATCGACTTATCACTGAAGGATTTGTCGGTACGCTGAAAAACTGGTGGGATCATCTACCAAAGGAAGCCAAGGCAGAGATTGAAGCTTCTGTAAGGATTGATCTATCTCCTGGGAAAATCGAAAATGGGGTCGATAGAGAGAATGACAGGCTTGAACGATGTAACAAAGCCAGCAATCAAATTCAAAGCTATAGACCAAGAGCTACTGCGGGTGCGGTCCTATAAAAGAAGGATAATCGTGGGGTGCGCCATGGCCTTAGGGTTAGCAGTCCTCGCGTGGTGGCACTTTATACCAGAACAGATAGTCACACAACCATTAGCGTGCTTAAGTCCGTGATATGTAGATCTGGTGAATCAAACATTTGTCGTGTCGAAAAGGTATGTGAGTTGCACAACTCAGGCTTTGTCTGTATGTGTGATGATAATTCCGTTCACACCCAAGTGGCAGATCTCTTTCAAAAGGAAGAGAAATTTGACCCACTAGCAATAGAGCAAGGAAAGATTAATAAAAAGGCACTCGCAGTCATGGCGGGGGCTGTAATGATGAGTTTGCTACTAAATCAAAACGCATTTAGTGCAGGAAGTTTGGTACTAAGAACATACGGTACTAAGTCATTCTGACTTCCTTAGTCCTGTCATGCCTTAGGTTCACGAACTAGAGGTTCACGAGATATTGCATTGGTTATCGAATTGGAATGGACCTGGTTAACCTTATGGAAAGAAGTAATCCTACGGAAAAAGGATCTAATCCTAGAGAGAAACTGATCCTAAGGGGACTGAATCCTAGAAAATAGACAGGGCTGGACCATGACTGGAAAGGGCGCTGGGCCCTGTACCCGACTTTAGAGATAGACATTGTGATTTCCTAAGGTGTGATTAACCAATGGAAAGGGACCGTGCCTACTGAAGATTGGACTAAAAAGGCGTCGTGCCTAATTAGGGGTTGATCTCGAAAAGGCGCCGTGCCTTGTGTTTGAATGAATGTTTCTAGAAAAGTCTCAAAAAGCATAAAACATTTAATGTGGAAGGAGAGTGCCACCACTAATGGGAGAGTTCTTAGTACCGAAGCGGTAAGTTACCACTAAAGAGAGGTCATGTTACCATTATCGAAAACGTGAGGTACCACGAAGGAGAGGGATAAAAACCTCTAAGGAATGGAAACTTTGACAAGTAAATCAATGGTTTGGAAATTATGCAACACAATAAATGAAATGCATTAATTCTTAAGGGTTGCTCTTTGAAAGAGGCAAGACGCCTAATAATGCAACGGTGACACAAGTCAAATCCTTCGAAGGGAAATGGCCCGAACCTGCGTCCTATCCATTCATCTATTCCGTCTAAGGGTAATACCAAGCTAGGCTAGATTCTATCAAATAAGATCTCTCAAGTGATAGCTATAGAGGAGAAGGGCAGATTAGACTGTATGAGGTTTCTGTTGTTCTTTCTTGGCAGTGGTATGTCACTCCGGTAGGTTGGGGAATCAAATACCTGAGACTTGCTCCTTCCTCAGGTTTATAGCACGCTAGGCTAGATAAGACTGTATTCTATCTGTTAGCTATTCGAAGAGCTTAGGAGCTAGAGGAATGCTCTTTTTCTTTCCTTGTTCTTCCTTGAAGTTTAGAAGGGATAAGGACAGAGAATAACTAATGAGATTGTAGCTGTCTTCCTTCTTAGGGTTAGGACTTTCCCCTGGGGCACGTAGCTCCTGTAGGTTTAGATCAAGACAGAATGAATTAGAATGAATTCTATCTCGCAAGCTGGTTGTTCCAGCAAGCCAATAGGGATGCTAGGCGAAAGGAGAAGAATCTATTTCTTACCTTTAGGATGTAGCTTAAACCTTCCTTACTGTATCTGATGCAAACCACGTAGCAATTGTAGCTACGCAACCCACAAGTTATTGGAATCGACCCAAGAACGCCAATAAATCACGATTTAGAGATTGATTCAAATTAATTGAATCAAGCAACCAACACAATCAATGGATATGTTGACCTCTTGATCACAATGAAAATAAACCTCACCCAAGATTTTAACAAACAAGAATTAAACTCGCAAGTTCGGGATTTTATTCAATGAAGAATAAAGATGTGAAAGCAAAATAGCCTCTCAATTGTATTATCAAAATTGTGTAATGAATAATGAAAATTACATCCCTATAAATAGGGTCAAAACTAGGTTAAAGAGTTCTAATTAAATAAGGAAACAACTACCAAAAAATAAGGAAATAAAAATAACCCTAAATTTCACGTATATAATGTTACGGCCGTGACTAAATCCTTACGGCCGTAACCCTGTTTCTGAATCACTCTTACGGCTGTGACAATTGGACTTACGACCGTAAGTCCAAAACGTCCTTTACGGCCGTGATGTTAACCATTACGGCCGTGACTGCTCGTTCTCACAAAAATCAATTTTCAGCAGAAAGAATGTTACGGCCATGAAGAATTATATGTTACGGCCGTGAGGAATTATATGTTACGGCCGTAACATTGAAAATTCACATTTTTCTTCGACGGCTTGAATGATGTTGATCCACTCGTCATTTTGACTCGGCCCCAACATGGAACTTGCTTCTTTTGATGACACAAACATTGTTTTGGCCATTGTTTCTTGAACTAGCTTGTCCATTGCTTCCTTGGTCCTCTTTGTCTGCAATCGAGTCATCGGCCCTCCTCTGACCTTCAACGGATCTTTGTGCGGGCTTGTATCCGTGGTCTGGATCACATCAGTATCTATTCTAGAAAGAGATGCAACCTATCTTACTCAATATGCATTGCCGCTGTTGCTGTGTAGAATAGATTGTATGAAGAGAGGAGGATAAAGAGTCTGTCAGTGGCTCAACAGGCCTAACCTATTCTCCGAGAGCATTAAGTCCTTTGTAAGATGCCCTTCTTTACTTCTAGCCTCTTGACTTCTCTCTTTCTTACGAGGACTACTATTTAGCATCCTACATATGAATTCAATTTGAGGAGAATCCGTTTCATTTTTCCACCGCATAGCGGTTTAATATTTGCCACCGTCAACCGGTTTAGCAATCGTCACCGCAAAGCGGTTTAATATTTGCCACCGCCAAGCGGTTTAGCAATAATCACCGCAAAGCGGTTTAATATTTGCCACCGTCAACCGGTTTAGTAATCGTCACCGCAAAGCGGTTTAATATTTGCCATCGTCAAGCGGTTTTACAATCGTCACCGCAAAGCGGTTTAATATTTGCCACCGTCAAGCGGTTTTGCAATCGTCACCGCAAAGCGGTTTAATATTCACCACCGCAACAGCGGTTTAATTCGGGTACGCCGGTCCACCGCGCCCCATTTCTTACTCATATCTTTCATGGCATAGAAGTACATTCATTTATTCTTAAAACTTGGGATACATACTCTTTGAGAACAATCTAACTTTCCACACTTTTCCTTTAAAATCATTTGACTTCCCCAGTACTCAATGACAAATGCATGCTTGATGATGCAATTAACATAAAATATATGAATGCTTGGGCAGTTTCCAATTTGAACAATATATATTTATAAGTAACGAAAGCATCGAAAACGAGCAATATACAAAGTTGTCACTTGAGTACAGAAATTTGACATTAACTTTCAACTTTAATAAAAATAGGGGGAGTTTACTTACTGAGCTTTAGCTCACCCCAATCCCTCCCCAACATTTCAGGTGATGAAAGTTAGGTGACCCGAGGAGAGCACACGGCAGTTGACTCAGGCTATCCCCGCTTCAACCCTTTAAAAATAAAGTTAAACTAGAATTTATTTCAATTTCTCATTATTTATTCTTTAATTCACGTATTATTGAGGCTAAATTTCCTCTTATTTCATTTGCTAAAGTTTATTTACTTGAAATTATATTGTTGAGGAGTCTGGGACTTATTGTAATGGTTTGGATGATGTTTTGGATTGAATGAGTTGCGATGTGTATTTTAAAAATGGTCTTGATGTCCCTCTACAGGTTGGCTATGTCCAATTTACAGAGGAGACTCTGTCGAAATTTTTGTAAAATTTTTATAATAGTAAATGAAAAGTTTAAATATTTTAAACGATTATTTTCGCATTTAAATGTGAATGGAAGTTAACACGCCTAGGTTTTAGATTTTAAACTTGGGGTGTTACATTTTTTGCCAATGGCTCATTTGCTTCCTGGAGAGCTGGGATAAGACTCAATCAGCCTATTGGTTTGGTTCTTTCGGTTCGTTAGAGTCAAATCTATCTCATCTTATTTAAAGATTAGAAAATGCCATTCATCAAAGAGATTCTCTCCCTCACTGTGGTCAGTCTGCTTTTCTGCTCATCAAGCTAATCAGTAGCCTGCCTGACGATACGAGGGCTAGTCTAATTTCCAATGTTAACCAAAGCGCTAATCTCTTCTAATCCTTTCGCCTGCTAACTCATTAAAGTAAACAAAGTCAACCGTGTGATAGAATGCTTTCATGCCCGAAATGACTTCCCGAAGGAAAGGACTTAGCGCTTGAAACTCCTAGCTCAACTAGCGCTTCGCACCTTGCTTGACTGCCTTTTCACACTCATACTAGGAGTCAAAGAATGAACTCTTTACTGAGCTATTGCATAAGAGAGAGCTCTTTCTTTAGTATGAGATATCCGATCATGGTCCATCTACTTCTTCCTCTATTGATTCATGTGCTTAACGCAGGGAAGTCGGACTCTATAAATTCCTTTTCACTAGGAACAACTCCTGGTTCATTAGTTCGAGCGGAATCCAATAACTGTAGTGCCTCACTTTCCTGAAAGCAGGAAGCACCGCATTCTTCTTATTATACGAATACAAGCTGCTTGATTATCGGCTGTTGTCACAATTGAATTAGAATTAGCTACGATCCAAGATAATATCGTAGTATAGTGGCTATGACGTGAACAGCGCTTCGCTCCTCATATAGGCTGCACCGTGCTGACCCATTCCCATTCAATCTGTAGGGAAAACTCCTACCGCCTCTCTTCCAACTAGAATGCTTTTTTGCAGTTCTTGTTTTGATCCTCATTAAGAAGCACACCGGGCTTGCTTAGGTCTTCGGAATACGCAAGCGGTGTGTCTTTAACAACAGCTATACAAATGAAATAAAAAATGAAAAGTGATACAGGAAGCAGTTTCCAGTGGAACTATTCGCCGAAGAGCCTTACTACCAGAGCTAGTAAGCTAGCGGAAGAGCTCAGACTATAGATGAAGAGCTACTATCATCAAGAGAGGGATTAAACCTTTTTTCGACAGACTACTCGAATGGACAGACTCATTAAGAGAAGTGCGACCTCAGCACTGCATCTATCGACAGGGCTAACTGCCCCCCGTTTCCCGAAATACTTATTTTGCATGGGCCTATTCCTATCTATAAGTGGAATTCCCTTTCTAGGCCTAGAAGAAGGTCTTTTATGGGGGTTCATGTCCCTGTAGTGACCTATTGCCCTTTTTCTTGGGTTTCACACTAAGACTAATGAGCTCTAAAATGAGACTTGGGGATTGCTTCTGCCCTTACTGTGCTTCGAACTACCGCCAACTACATTAGTAAAGTTTAAAAGCAGCAGCTAGCTTTATTGACTCCACCAGAGGTGCGTAGCGAGGTAGGTGCCGATTTCCTATTAGCTTGTGTAACTCATGTCACCTAACGAATCAATTAGCTGTTCTGATGAGCGAGTTTGCTATATTTTGTGTGTCTACATGGTTGATTGGCCGGCATCCCCACTACTTGTATAGATTTCGTCCCCCTGTATGCTGTGTACCGCGTGCTGGCTTCACTCCACTTGAAGAGAGTCTCTTAGTCACCAGTGTATTAGAGTTAAGAGAGGGGGCGGTGTAGCGCCCCGAGTTCCGTATACCCGATTCACTACGTCATTTTCTGTCTAAATTTTTCGAATAATATTTTTGCGGAAGAAATAATTGAAATTCATTTTTGGCAACATTAAATAAACTGTAATGGCCGCTAAAATTGAAAACATTTATGAAACCATTTGAAATAGTAAATCGAACCATTAATATTGTAAAGAAATTGCCAATATCATAATTTCTCAAATAAATGAACTTCTCTAAATTATTCGATTGTTTGGAAAATACGGAAATCATTAACGTCAAACTTTCAACCGTTCAACGATTATTGCCACCATCATTCATCGCTCGCCACCGTCTCCGAAATCTGCAAAACTGTTAAAAAGTAGGGTGAGTATTTCATGGGGGAAATACTCAGTAGACTCATCGCAAATTAATTTAATTTATAAGATGATTAAACACATAAATCCCGGCTCTTTATAAAACGGGCATTGATAGAGCTTCTTTATAAAACGACTCTTGATAAAACTCATATTGTGCATTACAGCACGGGACATATTTTGCAAATCATAGGCTCTTTGAAATTAGCTCTTTGAAAACAGCTCTTTGAAAACCATATACTTATAAAAACATTTTAATTATGCCAAGCATAATTTCTTTTGAAAGCATAACATAAGATAGGATTGAAATCCTCATAAACATAAAGAGACACAAGAACTTTACCGAACTTAGGTGGCAAGAATTCTTATGCAGTAAGATCATAATAACAGTAAGATCATAATAACAGTAAGATCATAATAACAGTAAGTTTTCATCATAACATAGGATAAAATCGAAATCCTCATAAACATAAGAATTTTACCGAACTTAGGTGGTAAGAATTCTTATGTAGTAAGTATACCAAGCATAATTTTCTGAAATTCATAGGGATCAATTGCATCATAACATAAGATAGGATCGAAATCCTCATAAACATATGCGACAGGAATTTTACCGAACTTAGGTGGCAAATCCTCATAAACATATGGAAACATAGGAATTTTACCGAACTTCGTGGCAAATCCTCATAAACATAGGAGACACAAGAATGTTACCGAACTTAGGTGGCAAGAATTCTTATGTGTAGCGCTACTAAAACTCCGGTCCCCTTAACATATCATAACTTATCATATGGGACCCAAAACAATCTTGGTAGATTGATTTCATAGCAATGATCCAAAAAAACATTTTCGTGAAGCATAGGGTATACTTACTTTTCGTAAAAACATAAAGTATATTTTCTTTTCATAAAAACATACTTACTTTTCATAACAACATAAGGTATATTTACCTTTCATAAAAACATACTTGCTTTTCTTAAAAATTGACTTTCACAAGTCACATGACATTCATATGAAATCATAATTTAAATCAATTAATAAGTGCGAGTCTACCTCAAATCCGACGAGTGCAAAGTTGAGCGGGAATGACTTCAATTTCTTTAAATTCTCCGTACGCTTCGTCTTAGCCAATAAGTCACTTTAGTATATCGAATATATAGTTCAAAATGATAAATTATAATTTGAGGACTAAATTGATGTTTTGAAAGTTGAGGGACTAAAATGAATATTTTCAAAGTTCAGGGACTAAAATGAATATTTTGAAAGTTAAGGGACTAAAATGAATACTTTTAAAACTTGGGCTTAAAAGTAAATCAACAGTGACTGAAATAATAGATTTTGAAAATGAAAGGGCTGATTAAAACTCATTTAAAACTTTGGGGCTGAAATGGATAACTTTAAAAAGAATTGAAAGGGCTGAATTAAGACATTTTAAAACATAGGGACTGAATTGAAAGGCTTTAAAACTTCAGGGACTAAACTGCAGATTCTGAAATTAAATAAATAAATCAGCTCCTCATTTCTCTCTCTCACTATACTTTCTCTCGACCTTACTCTCTCTTCACTCAATCTCTCTCAAAACGCGATCGAAGAAGACGAAGGGCTGCGACGGCGAAAACACCGGCGAAAGGCAGGCGTAGATTACGGTGAGCGACGGCAAGGATGGGGGTTCCAATTTTTGAGAGGTTTGGTACGAGTTTAGGTGCGAAAACCGTGTGAAACCGAAGCTAGGGTTCGCGGTTTAGGTCGTGATTTTCCGGCGAAGAGGTGGTCTGAGGTGAGGTAAGTAACTGGGCTTCATCTATTTCTTGGTTTGGGTTTTTATTTTTGGATGATTGATTTGGGACTAGGTTTGGGATTCGGTTGGGTGTCCAACTGAAGGGCAGTGTGCGATCGGTGGTTTGCAGTGGATGTATTCCGGTGATGGATATAGAGTAGTGTTGGATGGTTGATGATGGGGATTGATTAACGGAGGTGGTGGCTGGTTGAGGTTATATTGATTTTTGATTTGTAATGTTCTATTGATGACAGTGGACAGGGGGAATTGGAGATGGCAGCAAATTTGTGATTGAAACAGATTGTGAAACTTGTTGTTGAATTGGCCATGAGTTGGTTTTGGAGTTCAACAAGGGCAGGGTGATGCTGATGATGATACCGGTGGTGGATTGGTATTGACAATAGCAGCGTTGGTGGATGATGGTTGCTGTTTGATGGAGATGGTGGCTTTGCAGTGGTTCAGCGGCAGTGGATTGCATTGTGGTGGTTCTTGGTTTTGTGCAGTGAGCAAGAATGGGCTGTGAAAATGATGATACAAATTTCTTAGGTGATGGAGCTGCAGGTTGATGCCAATACGATGATGATTCAGTTTTGGTTGATTTCAAATTGGTTTCAGATTGATATCTATTATTGGTATTGAATTGGGAAAAAGGGATTGAAAGCAGATCATTGTGGTGATTGTTTATTCTTCTCGAACTTGGTCGACTGAAATGGTGGTGCAGGATATCAGAATTTATAATAATGATATGTTTTGCTGGCTAATTAAGAAAAATAGTGAAGAATTAGGTAATGTGAGAGGGTGGAAAATATCACAATTGTTTAATGTGGATTTGATGATGAAATTGGGTCAAGATGAGTTGGAAATACTTTGTGTGATTGAAGGGAATTTGTGGGTGTATGAATGATAATGATGAAGATGCTTTGATGATGGTATATTGAGGTGGAAAGAATGATAAAGAAGGAAGAAAAAATGTAGGGGACGTGAGTTGTGATGGGGAAGAATATGTATTGATTTGATACTATAGAATATGATAGTGTAGAATTAGGTGTAAAATTATTTGTACAAAAATGATGATGTTATTGTGTAAAGAATTGTTGTCTTGGTGTAAAGAAGAAGACATGTGGGCAAATTTGGATTTTAGAAAGATTTTGAATATAATACTTTGAATAAATAATTAAAATAACATAATTTTAGAAATTCGGATTTTAATTTAAAATCGAACAAATTCGATATTTCTTGACTTGGCTAGACGAATTCGTCGCGGCGTTAATTTCAAAATAATAGCGACACAATTTTCTAAATATTAAAATAATTATTAATTGCGGAAAAATTCTGGATCGCTATAATCTTACCTCCTTAAAATAATTTCGTCCTCGAAATTAAACTTACTTGATCTTATGAATTCTGAATACTTAATCAGAATCTCTTCTTCTTTCTCTTATGTAGCATCATCGCTACCATATTTAACCCAACCATTTTTTTTTTTTTAACCCACTGGACTTTGACTAAATGCATCACTTTGTTTTCTTAAGACATGGTCTTTCTTATCAATAATAGACATATGTGTCTACTCATAAATTCTTCTGAATCAAAATGAAATTTTCCCAATCGTATGTGATATTTCATCATATCTTGTAGTATTCATGTAACTTGTCACTTATCATCGTATCATGTGACCTCAAATATTCGTATATATCTCTAAAATTTCAACAAATCTTTACTGATATATCATATCATAAAAAAATTTCCTTTCTTATCATCGAAAATTCCCAAAATAATCAAAGAATTACCTGAATATTCTCTCTACGTAATATACCCAAACATATCAACATAATATTATCAACTTATCTTTCCAATATTTGTAACCCAAAAATTCAGTAAACAAATATCTCCCAAAACTAAGATTCTATACTTAAATGTCACCACATTTCCTGCAAAGTATTTCTTTCACTTGTATATACGTATGAATTCTGATTCAATACGGTACTCATTTTACTTTCCACGTATTATCACACTATACCATGATTATTATTATTAAAACAAAATATCAGTACCCATAATCCAAGAAAATATTCCAAATCTCCAATCAAATCTCCTTTATCGATAAAGTAAACGGCGCATAAACTTCTTGTTCCCTCTTTTCCATTAAAATAATCCTGCTCTTTCTTGCTGGACACAACATCACGCGGATTCACTCAGATCCTTAATGCTTTTAAATAGTTCGTGATGGGAAGAGGTTGAATCATCAAACAATGGATATCATCCTTACAAACATCCGCAAGTATTATTCCAGTCTTCCTATGAATGATCTGAGAAAGATCTATAGAATAAGGCTCGAAAGATTGAGGTTGCTGATGACTCATGGTATTCCAGAAGATGTTCGCTGGTTGATAGAAGCAAAGGTTCGACTATCTGGTGAATTACCATCAACATTTCCAAAACATATGCCTGGTTTAGGCAAAAGCACGTTCGCAAAGAAACGAAGAGCAAAAAGGCTGGGTGGTTGCTACAAATGTGCTCGTTGGAATTGTGATACTCGTTGCAAATCAGTAGGATATTCTTCTACTAATCGGGATGATAAAATCGAATTCATAAAGGGTGGACTGAGTAAGGAGTCTTTGGATGATATTCGACTGACTCTTGAGACGCACCCAAGTGGTTATGTACAACGTGAACTTCTCTCCTTATACGCTCAGTTTAACGAGGACAAAAATCGTTATAGTCTCCAAAATATAATATCGAAAGATCCTGTTTGCCAGTCTGTTTTACAAAATGAGGCTTCTGGCAGTTCAGCAATGATATAAGGTAAATCTTTTAAAATATTTTGCTGCTTTCTTTCACGCGTTTTGAAAATAAAATATATTTTCCTTTCTCGAGGTTTGATAAAGCTGGAAATAAAATATTTAATCGCCGAAAGGTGACAGCCTCGATACGATAAAAATATTCAAAAGTGGGTTGATTTTGTCAAAAGTAAATCTTTACTTTTTCAGAATCAATCAAAAACAGTAAATTTTTCCGGCTTTAAATAGCCAAACATATTTCATAGTTCAGGCATCCCAAAATCACATCTTCTTCGTAAGTTTTCTCTTCTATACTATCAAAGATGGAAGCACCAAAACTTCGACAAATCAAAACTATTTGTGTATTTTGTGGATCAAAAGTGGGGAAAGGCTTCAGTTATCTAGAAGCGGCTGTAGATCTTGGAAAGAAAATGGGGGAAAAAGGTATCACTCTTGTATATGGGGGTGGTAGCAGTGGTCTAATGGGTTGTGTTTCCCAATCTGCTCTTGCAGAGAAATCAAAAGTAATCGGTGTCATACCTGTCCCTTTGGTAGATGTTGCAGGCAAAACACGAGGGCATGAAGTTCAAACCTTATCCATCCATGAACGCATAACTTGTATGCTATATGGTTCTGATGTCTTTATAGCCCTGCCCGGAGGTTTTGGTACCTTAGAAGAAATCTTTAACATTACCTCATGGGCTCAACTAGATCTCCATACTAAGCCTATTGGGCTTCTGAATGTTAACAATTTCTTTGATGGTTTGTTAACCTTTCTTGATTATGCTGTGGAACAGGGATTCATCTCTCCATTTTCCAGAAGGCTTCTTATTTCCGCTCCTACTATTGATGAACTACTGGATAAGTTGCAGTCATATATCTCAATATAAGATCCAGCAGGAGTTAAGATAGATTGGTCGCAAGGAAGGGGAATCAAGCGAAAATGGAGTCCGGTTAATGTAAACTTAACTCTGTGAATCTTAGAATAGGTGGGGGTAGAGTACGGAGTATTCTCACTCTCGAGACACCCCTCCATTTACTAGGATTTCCTTAATGTTTAAATCTTGTGTGTACCTCAAAGGTTCCAGGTGGTAGATTACGGAGTATTCTTACTCTCGAAACACACCTCTTTGAAGGTTTCTTTATTTCCTCAAAAGATCAGAGGTGGTAGGATACGGCTACTCCGGAAACACATCTCTCATTTTGAGGATTATCCCATGCTTCTCTCGTTTGCTTTTGTGTGTTTCATGTATTTCCTTTCCAGTGTGACTCTTGTGTGTTCTCCTTATGAGAAAATAATAAAATCTCTGTTATCATCTACTAAATCTCGTTTGTGATGTAAATGAACTTGCATGTCTAAACTTAATTCCTTTAGTAGATGCTTATCATATTATGCTCTTAATTCCAAATGATAAAATTCTGGACAGAGTCTCCCTTGTAATTTGGACTTATTCCAAACCATAAGCATACTTCATAACTCACAATAATAAATAACTCCACATTTGATCACAACGATCTAAAAATATTGAAAATAATTCCAACACTTCAATATCATCAAAAATATCCCATAATTCAATTCATAATTCCTCAACATAACAATTTCAAATTATTTTTTTCAATATCACAATATCACTTCCTTCGATACCTTAATGGCTCAAAAGATAACTCATACTTATAAATATATGCCATAAATCATATTCCCAAAATATTCACAAGGCCAAACTTCATAATAAATTTCTCTTCAAAATAGAGGAAATAATTCACTTACTCAACATAATATCCATTACTTAATTCTCAATAAAATCATATTATTCCCATTATGCTCAACACTCGTTTTCTTTCTTAAAAAAAATTTCTCATAATCATACATTAAAACATATAAGTTATGACAAAGCATAACAACATCATTATTTTCGAAGAAATACATTCTTATTTCTCATAAATCATAAGTACCCGAAATACTCTTCATTCTTTCTCATAAATTAGTAAAATGAGTATTCGAAATACTGAAATAACTTTAAACATCATAAACTTCTTTACCTCGGAGTTGGTGGAACGAATGATGGCAGTGGCAATCTTCATCAATAAAATTTTATAATGGAAAATATTTCTTGAAAATTCTTTTTGAAAATTTTTCCAGTCTACAGAAACGCAGACTAGCTCTGATACCAACTTGTAGCGCCCCGAGTTCCGTATACCCGATTCACTACGTCATTTTCTGTCTAAATTTTTCGAATAATATTTTTGCGGAAGAAATAATTGAAATTCATTTTTGGCAACATTAAATAAACTGTAATGGCCGCTAAAATTGAAAACATTTATGAAACCATTTGAAATAGTAAATCGAACCATTAATATTGTAAAGAAATTGCCAATATCATAATTTCTCAAATAAATGAACTTCTCTAAATTATTCGATTGTTTGGAAAATACGGAAATCATTAACGTCAAACTTTCAACCGTTCAACGATTATTGCCACCATCATTCATCGCTCGCCACCGTCTCCGAAATCTGCAAAACTGTTAAAAAGTAGGGTGAGTATTTCATGGGGGAAATACTCAGTAGACTCATCGCAAATTAATTTAATTTATAAGATGATTAAACACATAAATCCCGGCTCTTTATAAAACGGGCATTGATAGAGCTTCTTTATAAAACGACTCTTGATAAAACTCATATTGTGCATTACAGCACGGGACATATTTTGCAAATCATAGGCTCTTTGAAATTAGCTCTTTGAAAACAGCTCTTTGAAAACCATATACTTATAAAAACATTTTAATTATGCCAAGCATAATTTCTTTTGAAAGCATAACATAAGATAGGATTGAAATCCTCATAAACATAAAGAGACACAAGAACTTTACCGAACTTAGGTGGCAAGAATTCTTATGCAGTAAGATCATAATAACAGTAAGATCATAATAACAGTAAGATCATAATAACAGTAAGTTTTCATCATAACATAGGATAAAATCGAAATCCTCATAAACATAAGAATTTTACCGAACTTAGGTGGTAAGAATTCTTATGTAGTAAGTATACCAAGCATAATTTTCTGAAATTCATAGGGATCAATTGCATCATAACATAAGATAGGATCGAAATCCTCATAAACATATGCGACAGGAATTTTACCGAACTTAGGTGGCAAATCCTCATAAACATATGGAAACATAGGAATTTTACCGAACTTCGTGGCAAATCCTCATAAACATAGGAGACACAAGAATGTTACCGAACTTAGGTGGCAAGAATTCTTATGTGTAGCGCTACTAAAACTCCGGTCCCCTTAACATATCATAACTTATCATATGGGACCCAAAACAATCTTGGTAGATTGATTTCATAGCAATGATCCAAAAAAACATTTTCGTGAAGCATAGGGTATACTTACTTTTCGTAAAAACATAAAGTATATTTTCTTTTCATAAAAACATACTTACTTTTCATAACAACATAAGGTATATTTACCTTTCATAAAAACATACTTGCTTTTCTTAAAAATTGACTTTCACAAGTCACATGACATTCATATGAAATCATAATTTAAATCAATTAATAAGTGCGAGTCTACCTCAAATCCGACGAGTGCAAAGTTGAGCGGGAATGACTTCAATTTCTTTAAATTCTCCGTACGCTTCGTCTTAGCCAATAAGTCACTTTAGTATATCGAATATATAGTTCAAAATGATAAATTATAATTTGAGGACTAAATTGATGTTTTGAAAGTTGAGGGACTAAAATGAATATTTTCAAAGTTCAGGGACTAAAATGAATATTTTGAAAGTTAAGGGACTAAAATGAATACTTTTAAAACTTGGGCTTAAAAGTAAATCAACAGTGACTGAAATAATAGATTTTGAAAATGAAAGGGCTGATTAAAACTCATTTAAAACTTTGGGGCTGAAATGGATAACTTTAAAAAGAATTGAAAGGGCTGAATTAAGACATTTTAAAACATAGGGACTGAATTGAAAGGCTTTAAAACTTCAGGGACTAAACTGCAGATTCTGAAATTAAATAAATAAATCAGCTCCTCATTTCTCTCTCTCACTATACTTTCTCTCGACCTTACTCTCTCTTCACTCAATCTCTCTCAAAACGCGATCGAAGAAGACGAAGGGCTGCGACGGCGAAAACACCGGCGAAAGGCAGGCGTAGATTACGGTGAGCGACGGCAAGGATGGGGGTTCCAATTTTTGAGAGGTTTGGTACGAGTTTAGGTGCGAAAACCGTGTGAAACCGAAGCTAGGGTTCGCGGTTTAGGTCGTGATTTTCCGGCGAAGAGGTGGTCTGAGGTGAGGTAAGTAACTGGGCTTCATCTATTTCTTGGTTTGGGTTTTTATTTTTGGATGATTGATTTGGGACTAGGTTTGGGATTCGGTTGGGTGTCCAACTGAAGGGCAGTGTGCGATCGGTGGTTTGCAGTGGATGTATTCCGGTGATGGATATAGAGTAGTGTTGGATGGTTGATGATGGGGATTGATTAACGGAGGTGGTGGCTGGTTGAGGTTATATTGATTTTTGATTTGTAATGTTCTATTGATGACAGTGGACAGGGGGAATTGGAGATGGCAGCAAATTTGTGATTGAAACAGATTGTGAAACTTGTTGTTGAATTGGCCATGAGTTGGTTTTGGAGTTCAACAAGGGCAGGGTGATGCTGATGATGATACCGGTGGTGGATTGGTATTGACAATAGCAGCGTTGGTGGATGATGGTTGCTGTTTGATGGAGATGGTGGCTTTGCAGTGGTTCGGCGGCAGTGGATTGCATTGTGGTGGTTCTTGGTTTTGTGCAGTGAGCAAGAATGGGCTGTGAAAATGATGATACAAATTTCTTAGGTGATGGAGCTGCAGGTTGATGCCAATACGATGATGATTCAGTTTTGGTTGATTTCAAATTGGTTTCAGATTGATATCTATTATTGGTATTGAATTGGGAAAAAGGGATTGAAAGCAGATCATTGTGGTGATTGTTTATTCTTCTCGAACTTGGTCGACTGAAATGGTGGTGCAGGATATCAGAATTTATAATAATGATATGTTTTGCTGGCTAATTAAGAAAAATAGTGAAGAATTAGGTAATGTGAGAGGGTGGAAAATATCACAATTGTTTAATGTGGATTTGATGATGAAATTGGGTCAAGATGAGTTGGAAATACTTTGTGTGATTGAAGGGAATTTGTGGGTGTATGAATGATAATGATGAAGATGCTTTGATGATGGTATATTGAGGTGGAAAGAATGATAAAGAAGGAAGAAAAAATGTAGGGGACGTGAGTTGTGATGGGGAAGAATATGTATTGATTTGATACTATAGAATATGATAGTGTAGAATTAGGTGTAAAATTATTTGTACAAAAATGATGATGTTATTGTGTAAAGAATTGTTGTCTTGGTGTAAAGAAGAAGACATGTGGGCAAATTTGGATTTTAGAAAGATTTTGAATATAATACTTTGAATAAATAATTAAAATAACATAATTTTAGAAATTCGGATTTTAATTTAAAATCGAACAAATTCGATATTTCTTGACTTGGCTAGACGAATTCGTCGCGGCGTTAATTTCAAAATAATAGCGACACAATTTTCTAAATATTAAAATAATTATTAATTGCGGAAAAATTCTGGATCGCTATAGGCGGGCATATCTTGAAGACATAACTCGCTTAATTGCTTGCTGCGCCTATTACCTCTTTGCTTTCTTGCATCTCGAAACTGATTCAAGGTATACTATCTCCTATCTCCTATCTTATATGAGATAGCTTTCACAGGGATTCTTGCTAAAAAGAAATTAACATAGAGAGCGACTAGAGTTCACTTCAGGAATAGGGGTTGATAAAAGGAAATCCCGATGCAGCAGTTTATGATTTTCAACCTAACAGGGACAGACAGAGGCATTGACATATCAAATTTCTCTCGTTTCCCTTTGAGCAGATCAGAGCTGATGACAAGAGAGAGACCAGTTAATTAGGGTGCCCGGGGCATGCGCTCTAACTTGGATAGTTGCACGAAAAAGGGGAAAGCCCGACTCTACTTAACGCAAGGGCTCGTTGCAGACCGGGCGTAAAGCATGGAATTCCGCCTAACTAAGTTTGATCGGGCCTTAAAGCCTATCCTTTTATGGATACCTCGCTTCGCCTGTTTAGGAGACAACAAGGCCCCTTTCTTTTTGGAATGGTGTGCTTTCATTCCATTTATGGGGATTTCACTTACTTATAAATAAGTAGGGAGAAGCGCTAACAGTCGAGCCTGACGCTTCTTTTCTTCACTTTGGCATCATACAAGCTACCCGCGGTTCAATCAGGCTTCGAGTACGCAGATGTAGGAGTATGCCCCTTGGAGTGGGCCTAAAGATAAAGAGAGTATTGCTATCTAAATAAAACACGACAGGAGATCGAGCCACAAACAGGACAAATCGCAGAAGCAGTTCTAATCTAAGACACTCGACCAGGAGCTTCTACGCGGATTAGACACCCACCTAGCCTACTAGGTTCCTAGTTCCGTCCGTGGGCTTTGTCTGCTGTCTTGCTCTGAGTAGAGTAGGGTCGGCCAGCATGCTAGGCATTGGAAAAGGAGACCGACCTTCTGTACCATATCCTGTTCCCAGACCCATTATATAATATAGAATCGAAGTGTAGTGGCCCAGGAGGATAAAAGAGTAAGAAAGAGTAAGCCAAGCAGTAACTAATCATGCGTCGTGTGAAACACTAGGAGTGGGGATCCATTTGGGGATACAAGGGCCCGACTTAATCTCAAAAGAAAAGAGAGTACTCGCGAACGCCTCCTGTGTGTAAGGCTTAGCGTCCCGATTCACCATTTAACTCCTCTTGCCAGTCCATCTTTTCCAAGCGCATAAGACAACTGTAGCAGAGATCGGCTAAGCCATAGTGCTGGTTCTATTCGAATGCAGGGTCTATAGAAGAGGATAGTTCCGGATAGTTGGCCTTGGGGCTTTGCTTTTCATCCATAATGATATGGAACAGTTAGCTATTCTGTAAGAACTTATTCTATCACAACTTATTCTTTCTTCTGAACTTGCAAAGAACCTATTTGATTCAATTGCAGCTGCTTCTATGATCAATCCCATTTTGTTCACAGCGTCCTCTTCTGGGAAGGAATTGATGGAAGGAATCGGAAGTCAGGCTTGACTTTCCCCGTTCTTTGTCTTCTAGGCGTCGGAGGGGAATGAAATTCCTAATGGTTCTCCGCCTTTTAACCCTTGGCAGGGGAGAAGGACTAATCTCAGTCTATTCGGCCTTCTTGGGAATGGAATCCTATCGACTGGGTACTTTTAGACCACATCGATTTGGGCTAGTTTAACTATGCTCGGACTTCATCTTTCAATAGAAGAAGCATTCTCGAGTGCAGTCCAGCACTTCAGATTAGGAGTAATAGCCCTAAAAGAAGCAGTCAACAGTAGTCGACACCGGTTTAGTTACTTATTGGTCGAGCATCTTCAAACCTCCTCTCCCTCCCTTCGGTATCGCTCCTTGCATTCATTTGTTGATTCACTTCCCCCAACAACGAGAATTTATAGTATATTGTATGGCCGCACAGTATCAGTTTATGATTTTTCGAGTTACAGATCACTCCGAAAAGCGGCCTTAATCTTATATAAGATACCAACTGAGGTGCCCCCGCTCTGTCTTATCCAATCGGGGATTTCTTAAAAAGAATCCTTCCCTGTCTGTGTAGCCAGTAAGTAAGCCAGTGCCAGTTCTGGAAGTAGTAAGCCCGTAATCCTTCTTTCTAAGAGTTCTAAGTCTTATCCCTTAAATACGATGGATTCGTGCAATAGTCCGGCCCTAAGCACTTAGTTTGTCCCTAAAAAGCACTGTTGTTCCGCTTGGAAATCTCTAACTTATGAATAAGGATTTGTCCCTTCTAATGTCATGTTTTAGTCTGGAACCTTGATTGAAATCACACTAGAAGAAGACCAACGAATTCATTTCCCTATGGCCCGTGGGCTAAAGGATAGAAAAATGCAGGTAGAATGAAGGGATTTCTCGAGTATTGGGCATGGATTTAGAGCCGGAGTAGTAAAGGAAATATCATTCACAACGAGATGCGTTAGCGCTAGTAGCTAGCCTTCATGTTTAGCCGCAGATGCTGCGAAAAGACAAATACCATTCGCATTCAATTCGTTCCGAATCGGCAAGATCCATTTCTTTTCTGCCTTCTTCCTTAGTCTCCTCTAATCTGTAAAGAATTGCTAATCCACTCTCTCTCCTGTACTGAAGGAACTCTAGGTTACCAATGCTTCTAGCTATTGCGAATCAAGCTTGAGAAAAGAGAGCTGAAACCCTGATGAGTTCCGAGTCTCTAAGAAAGAGTAATTCCACATTTTTCAATCACTCCCATCTCGAAAGCAGAATTCAGAGCTGAAAAAGAGTTCCCAGTCGACAAGAGAGAGGGCATACTAGATTTTCTATTGATTGAGACCCAGAGCTTCTTATTGGAAAGAAGAACTTCTTCTTAATCAAGCAAGCATTCCCACCGTAGTCACAAGGTAAACCGAAGCACAGAAAGAGCTAGCAAAGTAAGTAGCCAAGGAAGAAGGGACTCAACTTCCTTACGAAGTAGGATAGGAAGCCGAAAGGCTAGAGAAAAGAAAGGCGATTCCTTTAGAGCTTGGCGCGTTGTCGGAATAGGCTGTGATGCCGGGAAGAAAACCAATCACTCTTTCTTTATCAGCGTAAGTAGCAATAGACTGGTCTTAGTCCTTTTACTATTCTTTCACTGGATTCCCCACTCTAAGGGAAGTGAGCCGAGGAAAGCCAGTGAAGGTTCGATTCCGTGTTCGGGTGGGTGAAAGCCCTGGGTTGCGTAGAGAAAGGATAATAGAATTGTGAAGCCAAAAAGACCTACTTTCCTAAAATGAGAGCTTTTGTCGATACGCTCTTCCCCAGTCGTGTTGAAGAAGCTGGTATTGGAGGGATTTCTAGGTTACTCTTAACTTAATAAGTCATTTCTCCAGTCAGCAGTTTAGCCCGAGGGCAGGCAACTCACTAACTACAGCTTCTATCTCCTCTAGGTCCCATTAGACTGATCCTTAGTCCTTCTCCCCCGCAACCAAGCCTTCAGGCTTTCCTTATGAGATGGGATGTTCACTAATCGACTGCTTCTCTCGAGATGCGAAGAATGGCGTAAATAAAGACTCTCTTGGTCCTTTCGAAGCAGATATTCGTACGCCATCGGGTTATTTGAGGATGGCACTGGTTTCGGCTTGACTGCTTTCCTTGGTTTCCTTTTGGTTAGAAGGGAGAACTCTTAAGCCTTAGGCTAGCAAGGTAAATGGATGACGGAAAGAAGGATCCCACGTCCCATACGAAAGAAAGACCAGGAGATAAAGAATAAAGAAGGCTATGGGAAAAGATCCCAGACCTGGCTCGCTCCAGGCAGATTCTATTCCTCCTCCCCAGACCCGGCATAAGAGAAGGTCTTTAGCGAAGAAAGAGATGCGGATGAAAGTGATCCCCCAATCCTCGCTCGTGACAACTAGACTTGCACACTCCTTACTTCTGCTATAAGCTATAAAAAAAAATAGGGCAGGGAGCTTGTGACTAAGCCGCTAGGGAGACTAATACGAACCCGAATCCGGGAAAGGATCCGTAGACAGCACTGTGGATGGAGTACCGCTCACTGCACGGCTAAGGGAACTCTGTCTTCTCCCCTTTCCTTTTGCTTTGGCTTTTTGCCTTATCTCGTGCAAATGAAATAATTTTAGAAAATAGTTTTACATCTCTCTCTCTCTTTGTAACGCCCCGAGTTCCGAGGAGCGCGGGAACGTTACTTTTCTAAATTCTTGAATAAACTTTGTTGCGGAAAAATGATTAAATATTAAATATCGCATTTATCGAATAAAAGTTTAGCAATAATTCAAATGGAATAAGTATTTTCGTACAAATTTGTAAAAAATGACAATTCTTAATAAAATGAAATAATCATTTCAAAGTTCACGACTTTTAAAAAAATATCAATTTGTAATTTGCCGTTATTACCCATCACTCGTCATCGTCTCCGAAATCTACAAAAGTTGTTAAAATAACGGGTTGAGCATTTCAAAAATGAAATACTCAGTAGACTCATCGCCAATAATTAATTTACAAGATAATTGAACAAGAAATTATGCAAATAATGTAGTGACATTCTTTTCTTATTCATAGGCATCACATAGTGAACGCAAATGAACACGTTCTTTTCTTTTCTTGGCTAGCAGATAAGTTATGCCCAACATAACATAAATTCTTTATCTCAAAAGAGATATTCTTTTCTGATGCAATTAAGCATAAAATCACACAAATCCACATAACACATGCAATTATAATATAAATCAATTAGTGGGGGCGAGTCTACCTTAAACTTAACGAGTGTGATTGAGCGGGAATGACTTCAATCTTTCAAATCTCCGTACGCCTCGTCTAGCCAATAAGTTACATTAGTCTTTTGAAATTTATAGTTTAAAAATGATAATTTACAATTTGGGGACTGAAATTGATGATTTGAAAGTTGAGGGACTAAAATGAATGCCTTAACAGTTGATGGTCTAAATTGAATACTTTGAAAGTTGAGGGACTAAAATGTGTAATTTGAAAGTTGAGGGTCTAAAATGAATACTTTTGAAAGTTGAGGGACTAAAATGAATACTTTGAACGTTGATGGTCTAAATTGAATACTTTGAAAGTTGAGGGACTAAAATGTGTAATTTTCAAAAGTTGGGTCAGAGCTCAAAACGAATATTAAATTGTGGGGATTGAGATAAGAAATTTTAAAAAAATGAAAGGCTTACAAGATCATTCAAGAACTTAAGGACTGAAATATAAGTTTTAAAACTATAGGGACTGATTTAAATAACTTTGAAACCCAGGGACCAAAGTGCAATTTTCGAAAATCAAAATAAGAATATTAAAAACAAAGATTCTCACTCTCACTCTCTCATCTCATGACCCAGAAACGGAAGAGAGAGGTGCGACCGGCTGCCTCTCGCGCAATGGTGTCCGGCCGGTGGTTTCGCCGGCGCAGGGTGCGGTGAGCTGCGGGGTTGTTGTAGACTAGGTTTTGGTGCGAGATCGATGGTTAAATCGAGCCTGGAAGTGGCGATTTGGGCTGCGAAGAACCGGAGGTACAACCGGCGAAAATCAGGCCAGAGATGGGTCGAGGTCGAGGTAAGGTTCTGGGCTTCGATTCTTATCAGTTTTGGTTTTAATTTGGGTTTTGATTTTGAGTTTTAGGCTGACCTTGGAGTTGGCTGTGTGGTGGTTTGGCCGTCAATGGCTGTGGTGCTTGGGTGCAGGCTGTGGGTGTGGTGATGATGAAGATGATTAAATTGATGTCTAAGTTTGATTAGAATAGGGCAGTGGTGGTGTTCGATGTAGTGTTGATAACGGTGGTGATGTTGGTTTGGTAGTAATTGTGATTTAGGTGGTGACTTGGCAGCGTGGTGGTGGCGCTGGCAGCTGCTAGGTTGGTTGGGTGGTGGCTCTTGTTTGATGCAGACGGTGGTTGCAGTGAGGTTGGTTTGGCAGTGATGAAACAGTGGTGGCGTGCTGGTTTGGAGTTCAACCTGGGCAGGGGTGGTGGCTGGATTGAGGAGTTGCAGGTGATGCTTGATTGACAGATTGGTGGTTCGAAATTCTTGGGCTAGGGCTGAAGGCAGTTGCTGCATTATTGAAGATGGAGGTGGAGTTTTGAATGAAATCGTGCGTTGGCCGTGAATGATGATGGTTATGGCTGCGTGAGTTGTGATGAGAGGTGATTGATGGTATAAGAAGAGTAACTTTAGGGCACAATATTCCTAGTGCTAAATGGGCCAATTTGGGTTAGAAGAATATTCTTATTTGGACTGAAATAAATTGGACTAAAATAATTAGGATTTGGACCAACATAAATTTTTTGACCTAAAGTAATAAAATTTGAAAATAATTAATTTGGACTCAGAATTGTTAAAATTTGGATTTAAAAATAATATGGAATTTGATACTTGGACTTTGAAAATAAACTGTGATATTGAAATATATTTGATAAAAATTAAAATTTGACTAAGTATTTGAATAAATTAAATTTTCCACTTAACTGGCTAGACGAGCACGCGTTTAAAAATAAAATAACTAAATGATGAGCAAGGTCGAAGCGACACGTTTTTAAAAATATTTATTTGAATAAAATCACGAAAATTTCTCGGTCGCTACAACCTTCTCCACTTAAAATAAGTTCGTCCTCGAAATTAAACTTACTTGATCTATGATATCTGGATATTTAACCAGAATATCTTCTTCTTCTTTCTCTCAGTAATCTCATTACTATTATCTCTACCCCCACTGGACTTTGACTAAAGGCATCTCTTTATTTCTTAAGACATGGACTTTTCTCTCTACTATGCACATATGTGCCTCTTCATAAGTCGAAAATTTCTGAACTAAAATAAACTAATAATTCACCATGTGATTTGAATCATGAACATACTTTCTCAGTAGGTAAATATGAAATACTTTGTGAACAGCTGTAAATTCTGGTGGCGAAGTCAAACAATAAGCCACATTACCTACTTCCTCCAATATTTCAAATGATCCGATAAAATGAGATCTTAAATTCCCTCTCTTCTCAAAACGAAAGGTACCTTTTATAGGATCTATACTAATATCGAAACCACAAAATATTCATTGATCCAAATGCTTAAACCAAAAATCAAGAAGATTGATCAAGAATAAATCTTTATGATCCAAAATATATAAGCGCGATATCAATTCCAAAATATTGAATACAAAATCCAAACTTGGTAGAATCTTTCTGAAAGGATGTACCAACGTAATCATTTATAAGCTCGACTGAAACTTCTTTTTCATAATTGGAGAAATTCAAACTTGAATCCTTTAATCCATACTTTAAAATCATGAATCAAGTACTCGGTATCACATACTCATTCTAACTGAGGGCTAAGATACTAACTTAAAGCAGCATCATAAGGATCAGATATGATATTCTCAAACTTAAGAAATCTCACTAATTTCCAAATCTGAAGTTCACGATTCAATTTTCCCTGTTCTCCCAAAACTTCGATTCATGTCACACTATGAACAATTCTCTGATTAAGTCTATCACCATTGAATAAAACTTCTGTGAATCATATAGGATTCCTCATCAAGTTTGCTTAACTTAAAGATACAATCCCATTATAAGTGAAAGTCACACCAATGATCTCCCCCGGTTTCCTATTTTCGTAGCAAAATACTTTACTCACATCAAAAGTACAACCGATAATAATTAATCGAAACTGCATCACCAAAATCTTAAATAAATCCATATATTAGGACTCAAAATGAAAATTCTCAATCGTAGGTAATATTTCTCACCATAATGCAATAAACCATCAAAATGAGATCAATTGACTCAATATATTCACACGATTCTTCACAGAATAACCATAACATCCCTTAACCGTCTAGTCACCATATTTTGTATTAATCCTGTAACTTGCCACTTATCATCGTATCATATGACCTCAAATATTCATATCAATCTCTCTAAGATTTCAATATAATAACCATCATACCTATCACGTGAACCTTATGCATCAATCTGCTCACTAAGATTATATATCAATTTCTCAGACTAATAAATCTTGGATTCTACCGTTGTCACTCTTCTGCACACCACTCCAAAATAAGTCATCACTGTGAAGTCTTATCACTATTTTCCACAAATTCTTTCTACAAGAACAATTACATAAAATTTCATTTCTTATTTTCTAAACAAAATACCATCAATATAAATCTCCAAAGTTTCCAGATATGATCAATCATAAGCCTTTATCTGATCAAATGCATTACTTCATCAATACTTGTACAAACTTTAGGACCTCATAAAATTTCTTTCATCAATTTCATCCAAAAAAAAATTTCTCTCATGATTCTCTAATATCATAAATGAAAACTTAACGTACATCAGTGAATTATTCAAATTACGAGGAAACCTGATTTATTTTCCATGACTGAGATTCATCCTTCTTTGAATTCCACTTAGGACCAAATACATCATAACTTATTCATGGAAAGTCAACTTATTTCATCATCTCAACACATCCTCTCCTTAAATTCTCGACCTAAGAAAATCACATTATTCCTTATAATTATCTCTTGTACCTTTTGTATTCAAATGACCTTATGACCATCATCATTATCTCACATAATCCCAAACATTCAATCACATGTCCCTAATTTCTCACTTTGAATAAACGGTTACTCCTTTAAGGCATCTCACCATAAAATATTTTCAATATCTCCCATTCATGATAAATGACTATTCCCAATAATCATGTTACATGTAAATTCAACAAACGGTAAATAGTTTTCCTAACTATCACCGAGGTCTAAAATGCAAACTCTCAACATAGCCTTTAAACTCTGTATAAAGAAATATTTACTAAATACTTAAGTCATTATTCAATAATCCAAATGACATCACGTCTCTTCACTAATCTCTATAAACCCATTACAAAAATCAATGAAAAATTCTCTCCAAATCTTTACTATTTCTTTAAAAACATATCAAACCTTAATAATTTGTCATCTCTAAAACTTCTTATCACCAAACATCACCAAAATAATTAAAAACAATTACTTGAATATTCTCTCTATGTAATATACCCAATAACATTATTATTCGTGAATCAACATAATATCATCAGCTTATCTTTAACATATCTACCCGATCAAATTCCAAAATAACTCAACAGTATTATCTCCTATCCTCATAATTTATAATATTCTCCAATACAAGTGATCATTCCTTACTAGTGATCAATCCGTTCCCAAGAATAATTAAAATTCTTCCAATAACGCCATAATACTTGTCTTCACTCGTCTTTCAAAATATAACTTATCATTTACTAAATCTCGCTTATGGTGTAGATGAACTTGAAATTCTAACCTCAATTCCCTTAGTGGTTACATACCATATTATGCTCTTAATTCCAAATAATAAAATTCTAGGCAGAGTCTCCCTTGTAATTTGGACTTTTCCAACCCGTAGGTATACTTCATAACCAACAATAACAAATAATTCTACATTTGACCACAACGATTTACATATTGAAAACATTTTCAACACTTCAATATCACCAACAATATCCGAGAAAATCAATTCATAATTCCTCAACATAACAATTTCAAATCCTAGTTTCCAATATCAATATCTCACTTCCTTCAATACATTAATTGGCTCAAATGACCACTCATACTTGTAATTATATGCCACAAATTATAATCCCAAAATTTATTCACAAGGCCAAACTACATTATAAATTTCTCTCGAAATAGAGGAATAATTCACTTACTCAACACATTATCCATTACTTACTTCCCAATAACGAAGAACCAAATCTTGAAACCTCTAATTTCATAATTCTTCTCATAGAAGTCTCAACAAAATCATATTACTTATAATCTCAACATCTAATCAAAATTTCATAAAACTGACTTGCAATTTCTCGTTTAATCTAAACGATAGATATTCCGAAAATATTGTCTAATCTTTCCAGTTGACTTCTCGTATTTGGTACCATGTCTAAAATCAATTATGCAAAGTCAAGTTAGGGTTCATCATTTCTAAATTCGAGGACAAAATTTATTTTGAAATCATTCTTAAATCATATTATTCCCATTATGCTCAACATTCGTTTTCTTTCTTTTCTTTTCTTTCAAAAAAAAAAAATTTCCCGTTATGCTCCAAAACTCATTTCTTTCTTTATTTCTTTCTAATTATTTCGGATACTAGTTTTCTAATTCTTTCTCGTCTTTTCTTTTCTTTTCTCGTCAAATTCTCAAAACATTTATTCTCAAGTATCCGAAATAAATCAATAAAGTAAACATACTAAACTTCGTTACCTTCGGAGTCGGCGGAAAATGATGGCAATGGCAAAAAGTCGTTAAAACATTATTGCTATTATTTTTAGAAAATTTTATTTTCTTATTTTGTAAAAAAAAAAAAATTTGTAAGTCTACAAAAACGTAGACCCGCTCTGATACCATCCTGTAACGCCCCGAGTTCCGAGGAGCGCGGGAACGTTACTTTTCTAAATTCTTGAATAAACTTTGTTGCGGAAAAATGATTAAATATTAAATATCGCATTTATCGAATAAAAGTTTAGCAATAATTCAAATGGAATAAGTATTTTCGTACAAATTTGTAAAAAATGACAATTCTTAATAAAATGAAATAATCATTTCAAAGTTCACGACTTTTAAAAAAATATCAATTTGTAATTTGCCGTTATTACCCATCACTCGCCATCGTCTCCGAAATCTGCAAAAGTTGTTAAAATAACGGGTTGAGCATTTCAAAAATGAAATACTCAGTAGACTCATCGCCAATAATTAATTTACAAGATAATTGAACAAGAAATTATGAAAATAATGTAGTGACATTCTTTTCTTATTCATAGGCATCACATAGTGAACGCAAATGAACACGTTCTTTTCTTTTCTTGGCTAGCAGATAAGTTATGCCCAACATAACATAAATTCTTTATCTCAAAAGAGATATTCTTTTCTGATGCAATTAGCATAAAATCACACAAATCCACATAACACATGCAATTATAATATAAATCAATTAGTGGGGGCGAGTCTACCTTAAACTTAACGAGTGTGATTGAGCGGGAATGACTTCAATCTTTCAAATCTCCGTACGCCTCGTCTAGCCAATAAGTTACATTAGTCTTTTGAAATTTATAGTTTAAAAATGATAATTTACAATTTGGGGACTGAAATTGATGATTTGAAAGTTGAGGGACTAAAATGAATGCCTTGACAGTTGATGGTCTAAATTGAATACTTTGAAAGTTGAGGGACTAAAATGTTTAATTTGAAAGTTGAGGGTCTAAAATGAATACTTTTGAAAGTTGAGGGACTAAAATGAATACTTTGAAAGTTGATGGTCTAAATTGAATACTTTGAAAGTTGAGGGACTAAAATGTGTAATTTTCAAAAGTTGGGTCAGAGCTCAAAACGAATATTAAATTGTGGGGATTGAGATAAGAAATTTTAAAAAAATGAAAGGCTTACAAGATCATTCAAGAACTTAAGGACTGAAATATAAGTTTTAAAACTATAGGGACTGATTTAAATAACTTTGAAACCCAGGGACCAAAGTGCAATTTTCGAAAATCAAAATAAGAATATTAAAAACAAAGATTCTCACTCTCACTCTCTCATCTCATGACCCAGAAACGGAAGAGGGAGGTGCGACCGGCTGCCTCTCGGGTGCGGTGAGCTACGGGTTTGTTGTAGACTAGGTTTTAGTGCGAGATCGATGGTTAAATCGAGCCTGGAAGTGGCGATTTGGGCTGCGAAGAACCGAAGGTACAACCGGCGAAAATCAGGCCAGAGATGGGTCGAGGTCGAGGTAAGGTTCTGGGCTTCGATTCTTATCAGTTTTGGTTTTAATTTGGGTTTTGATTTTGAGTTTTAGGCTGACCTTGGAGTTGGCTGCGTGGTGGTTTAGCCGTCAATGGCTGTGGTGCTTGGGTGCAGGCTGTGGGTGTGGTGATGATGAAGATGATTAAATTGATGTCTAAGTTTGATTAGAATAGGGCAGTGGTGGTGTTCGATGTAGTGTTGATAACGGTGGTGATGTTGGTTTGGTAGTAATTGTGATTTAGGTGGTGACTTGGCAGCGTGGTGGTGGCGCTGGCAGCTGCTAGGTTGGTTGGGTGGTGGCTCTTGTTTGATGCAGACGGTGGTTGCAGTGAGGTTGGTTTGGCAGTGATGAAACAGTGGTCGCGTGCTGGTTTGGAGTTCAACCTGGGCAGGGGTTGTAGCGACCAAGATTTTTATGAAATAAATAATTATTTTAATATTTAGAAAATTGTATCGCTACTATTTCACCCATTATTTTGAAGTTAACGCCGCGACGTGTTCGTCTAGCCAAGTCAAGAAATATCGAATTTGTTCGATTTTAAATTAAATTTCCGAATTTCTAAAATTATATTATTTTAATTATTTATTCAAAGTATTATTTTCAAAATCTTTCTAAAATCCAAATTTTTCCCACATGTCTTTTTCTTTACACCAAGACAACAATTCTTTACACAAAAACATCATCATTTTTGTACAAATAATTTTACATCATTTTCCATTTCATATTATACCTAATTCTACACTATCATATTCTATAGTACCAAATCAATACATATTCTTCCCCATCACAACTCACGTCCCCTACATTTTTTTCTTCCTTCTTTATCATTCTTTCCACCTCAATATACCATCATCAAAGCATCTTCAACATGGACACACAAAGCACCATCATTTTATCTCCATCATTACACCATTTTCTCTTCACTTTCCACTTCATTTCCAACCCATACTCATCAGCAACTCCACCTACTTCAATTCCACAATATACTAAAATCAAGCAGCAATCAACTGATGAACCATGGACATACAATCCACCCTCAATTCTGTACCAACACCAACCCCAATTTTATCTACACCAGCAGCAGCCACCTCCTCGATCAGAAACCATCAGCAGCCACCATTTACCACACACAGATCAACCTACAGCAAGCCATAACTGTTTCATCACTGCAACCACTGATCTACCAACCAAACCACCACCCTCTGCAACTCACAGCCGAATCCACTACCAATACTGCCATCCACAACCACTAGTTAACCAATTCATCAATCCGGCCAGTTTCCTCCCAGTTTCCTCCATTCAACTACATCCAATTCAATTTCCATTTTCAGAATTCCCATTTGCAAGATCAACAATCTCAGCCATTATCATCAATTCTGATATCCTGCAACCACCATCACCGCAATCACCATCTTCATCATCACTGCAGCAAATTTCCACCACCGGTATCATCATCCTCAAACACCAAATTGAATCAGCGTTCATCATCATCAATCAAAATTGAGCACCACCACCGCACTCAGTCGAGAACCCAAAACACCATCACCATCATACAACCATAAAACAAACGCAAAACTCAGATTAAGTCAAGCCCAGTTACTTACCTCAATCGCCGCTCCCTTCGCCGGAATTTCAGACCCAAATCCCAACCCAAAATCAACCCAAAACCAAAGTACTAAGATAAAGCTCATAACCTACCTCGACCGCCGACTGTTTTGACCGGCAATCGCTACCTTCAATCGCGACCTTAAACCGCGACTTTGAGCCTCGATAAATCTCTGATTCAAACCTATCTCGCATCAAAACTTCCTCAAATCAGAAACCCTCCTTGGCCACCTCCTGCGCCGGCGAACCGCCGGCTATAGCACCGTTGATTCCAAAGAATTTCCACCGATCGCCTTTCTCTCTCTCCTGTCTCTCGTTTCTTTCACTCGCCTCTCTCTCATCTCTGATGAATACGAAATAGTAGAAAGTGAAAGTAAAGATCTGAAATGTATGTTTAATTTAAAAGTTTTCTTAAATTGCAGTTTAGTCCCTGAAGTTTTAAAGTCTTTCAAATCGACCCCTACTGTTTTAAAATGATCATTTCAGCCTTGAGTTTTAAATGAATCTTAATCAGCCCTTCATTTTTAAAATCTATTATTTTCAGTCCCTGCTGATTTACTTTTAAGCCCAAGTTTCAAAAGTATTCATTTTAATCCCAACTTTTCAAAGATATTCATTTTAGTCCCTGAACTTTCAAAAGTATTCATTTTAGTCCCTCAACTTTCAAAACATCAATTTTAGTCCTCAAATTATAATTTATCATTTTGAACTATATATTCGATAGACTAAAGTGACTTATTGGCTAAGACGAAGCGTACGGAGAATTTAAAGAAATTGAAGTCATTCCCGCTCAACTTTGCACTCGTCGGATTTAAGGTAGACTCGCACTTATTAATTGATTTAAATTATGATTTCATATAAATGTCATGTGACTTGTGAAAGTCAATTTTCAAGAAAATTAAGTATGTTTTATGAAAGGTAAATATACCTTATGTTTTTATGAAAAGTAAGTATACCCTATGTTTTTACGATAATGTTTTATATGTTTTGGATCATTGCTATGCACATAAGAATTCTTACCACCTAAGTTCGGTAAAATTCTTGTGTCTCCATAAGTTTATGAGGATTTACCACCTAAGTTCGGTAAAATTCCTGTCTTTCCATATGTTTATGAGGATTTACCACCTAAGTTCGGTAAAATTCCTGTCGCATATGTTTATGAGGATTTCGATCCTATCTTATGTTATGATGGAAATGATCCCTATGAATTTCATGAATTATGTTTTGGTATACTTACTGTTATTATGATCTTACTGTTATTATGATCTTACTGTTATTATGATTTTACTGCATAAGAATTCTTGCCACCTAAGTTCGGTAAAGTTCTTGTGTCTCCTTATGTTTATGAGGATTTCAATCCTATCTTATGTTATGCTTTCAAAAGAAATTATGCTTGGCATAATTAAAATGTGTTTTATAAGTATATGGTTTTCAAAGAGCTGTTTTCAAAGAGCTAATTTCAAAGAGCCTATGATTTGCAAAATATGTCCCGTGCTGTAATGCACAATATGAGTTTTATCAAGAGCCGTTTTATAAAGAAGCTCTATCAATGCCCGTTTTATAAAGAGCCGGGATTTATGTGTTTAATCATCTTATAAATTAAATTAATTTGCGATGAGTCTACTGAGTATTTCCCCCATGAAATACTCACCCTACTTTTTAACAGTTTTGCAGATTTCGGAGACGGTGGCGAGCGATGAATGATGGTGGCAATAATCGTTAAACGGTAGAAAGTTTGACGTTAATGGTTTCCGTATTTTCCAAACAATCGAATAATTTAGAGAAGTTCATTTATTTGAGAAATTATGACATTGGCAATTTCTTTACAATATTAATAGTTCGATTTACTATTTCAAATGGTTTCATAAATGTTTTCAATTTTATCGGCCATTACAGTTTATTTAATGTTGCCAAAAATGAATTTCAATTATTTCTTCCGCAAAAATATTATTCGAAAAAATTTAGACAGAAAATGACGTAGTGAACCGGGTATACGGAACTCGGGGCGCTACAAGTTGGTATCAGAGCCAGTCTGCGTTTCTGTAGACTGGAAAAATTTTCAAAAAGAATTTTCAAGAAATATTTTCCATTATAAAATTTTATTGATGAAGATTGCCACTGCCATCATTCGTTCCACCAACTCCGAGGTAAAGAAGTTTATGATGTTTAAAGTTATTTCAGTATTTCGAATACTCATTTTATTGATTTATGAGAAAGAATGAAGAGTATTTCGGATACTTATGATTTATGAGAAATAAGAATGTATTTCTTCGAAAATAATGATGTTGTTATGCTTTGTCATAACTTATATGCTTTAATGTATGATTATGAGAAAAAAATTTTAAGAAAGAAAACGAGTGTTGAGCATAATGGGAATAATATGATTTAAGAATGATTTTTAAATAATTTTTGTCCTCAAGTTAGAACCCTGGATGGACTTTGCATAATTGATTTTAGACATGGCACTAAGTATGAGAAGTCAACGGAAAGGATTTGATTATATGTTCAGATTATCTATCGTTTAGATTAAACGAGAAATAACAAGCCAGTTATGAAGTTGTGATAAGATGTTAAGATTATAAGTGATATGATTTTATTGAGACTTTTATGAGTTAGAGATTTAAAGATTTGGTTCTTAGTTTTTGGTATTTTAAGTAATGGATATTGTTGAGTAAATGAATTATGCCTCTATGTTGAAGAGAAATTTATTATGAAGTTTGGCTTTGTGAATAAATTTTTGGAATATGATTTATGGCATATATTTATAAGTATGAGTAATCTTTTGAGCCAATTAAGGTATGGAAGGAAGTGATATTGTGATATTAGAAGTCATGATTTGAAATTGTTATGTTGAGGAATTATGAATTGAATTATGAGATATTTTGATGATATTGAAGTATTGGAATAGTTTTCAATATTTTTTAGATCGTTGTGATCAAATGTGGAGTTATTTATTACTGTGAGTTATGAAGTGTGCTTATTGTTTGGATAAGTCCAAATTACAAGGGAGACTCTGTTCAGAATTTTATCAATTGGAATTAAGAGCATGATATGATAAGCATCTACTAAAGGAATTAAGGTTAGACATGCAAGTTCATTTACATCACAAACGAGATTTAGTAGATGATAACAGAAATTTTATTATTTTCTCATAAGGAGAACACACAAGAGTCACACTGGAAAGGAAATTCATGAAACACACAAAAGCAAACGAGAGAAGCATGGGATAATCCTCAAAATGAGAGATGTGTTTCCGGAGTAGCCGTATCCTACCACCTCTGATCTTTTGAGGAAATAAAGAAACTTTCAAAGAGGTGTGTTTCGAGAGTAAGAATACTCCGTAATCTACCACCTGGAACCTTTGAGGTACACCCAAGATTTAAACATTAAGGAAATCCTAGTAAATGGAGGGGTGTCTCGAGAGTGAGAATACTCCGTACTCTACACCCACCTATTCTAAGATTCACAGAGTTAAATTTACATTAACCGGACTCCATTTTCGCTTGATTCCCCTTCCTTGCGACCAATCTATTTTAACTCCTGCTGGATCTTGTATTGAGATATATGACTGCAGCTTATCCAGTAGTTCATCAATAGTAGGAGCAGAAATAAGAAGCCTTCTGGAAAATGGAGAGATGAATCCCTGTTCCACAGCATAATCAAGAAAGGTTAACAAACCATCAAAGAAATTGTTAACATTCAGAAGCCCAATAGGCTTAGTATGGAGATCTAGTTGAGCCCACGAGGTAATGTTAAAGATTTCTTCTAAGGTACCAAAACCTCCGGGCAGGGCTATAAAGGCATCAGAACCATATAGCATACAAGTTATGCGTTCATGGATGGATAATGTTTGAACTTCATGCCCTCGTGTTTTGCCTGCAACATCTACCAAAGGGACAGGTATGACACCGATTACTTTTGATTTCTCTGCAAGAGCAGATTGGGAAACACAACCCATTAGACCACTGCTACCACCCCCATATACAAGAGTGATACCTTTTTCCCCCAGTTTCTTTCCAAGATCTACAGCCGCTTCTAGATAACCGAAGCCTTTCCCCACTTTTGATCCACAAAATACACAAATAGTTTTGATCTGTCGAAGTTTTGGTGCTTCCATCTTTGATAGTAAAGAAGGGAAAACTTACGAAGAAGATGTGATTTTGGGATGCCTGAACTATGAAATATGTTTGGCTATTTAAAGCCGGAAAAATTTACTGTTTTTGATTGATTCTGAAAAAGTAAAGATTTACTTTTGACAAAATCAGCCCACTTTTGAAAATTTTATCGTATCGAGGCTGTCACCTTTCGGCGATTAAATATTTTATTTCCAGCTTTATCAAACCTCGAGAAAGGAAAAATATTTTTTATTTCCAAAACGCGTTAAAGAAAGCAGCAAAATATTTTAAAAGATTTACCTTATATCATTGCTGAACTGCCAGAAGCCTCATTTTGTAAAACAGATTGGCAAACAGGATCTTTCGATATTATATTTTGGAGACTATAACGATTTTTGTCCTCGTTAAACTGAGCGTATAAGGAGAGAAGTTCACGTTGTACATAACCACTTGGGTGCGTCTCAAGAGTCAGTCGAATATCATCCAAAGACTCCTTACTCAGTCCACCCTTTATGAATTCGATTTTATCATCCCGATTATTAGAAGAATATCCTACTGATTTGCAACGTGTATTACAGTTCCAACGAGCACATTTGTAGCAACCACCCAGTCTTTTTGCTCTTCGTTTCTTTGCAAACGTGCTTTTGCCTAAACCAGGCATGTGCTTTGGAAATGTTGATGGTAATTCACCAGATAGTCGAACCTTTGCTTCTATCAACCAGCGAACATCTTCTGGAATATCATGAGCCATTAGCAACCTCAATCTTTCGAGCCTTATTCTATAGATCTTTCTCAGATCATTCATAGGAAGACTGGAATAATACTTGCGAATGTTAGAAAGGATGATATCCATTGTTTGATGATTCAACCTCTTCCCAGCATGAACTATTTAAAAGCGCAAGGATATGAATGAATCCGCGTGATTTGTGTTACAGTAAGAAAGCATGGAATAAAATAATGGATAAGAGGAGACAAGAATTAATGCGCCGTTCACTTTATTGATAAAGGAAGATTTGATGATAAGATTTGAGATATGAAATATTTTTCTTGGATTTTGGGTACTGATATTTTGATATAATAATCAAGGTATAGAAATAATACGGGAATACGTGAAAGAGAAATAAGGACCGTATTGAATCAGAATTCATACGTATATACAAGTGAAAGAAATACTTTGCAGGAAATGTGATGATAATTAAGTAAAGAATCTTAGTTATTTGGAAGATATATACGAATATTTGAGGTCACGTGATACGATGATAAGTGACAAGTTACATGAATACTACAAGATATGATGAAATATCACATACGAATGGGAATTTTCATTTTGATTCAGAAGAATTTATGAGTAGACATATGTCTATTATTGATAGAAAAGTCCATGTCTTAAGGAAAACAAATTGATACATTTAAACAAAGTCCAGTGGGTTAAATATGGTAGCGATGATGCTACATAAGAGAAAGAAGAAGAGATTCTGATTAAGTATTCAGAATTCATAAGATCAAGTAAGTTTAATTTCGAGGACGAAATTATTTTAAGGGGTTAAGATTGTAGCGACCAAGATTTTTATGAAATAAATAATTATTTTAATATTTAGAAAATTGTATCGCTACTATTTCACCCATTATTTTGAAGTTAACGCCGCGACGTGTTCGTCTAGCCAAGTCAAGAAATATCGAATTTGTTCGATTTTAAATTAAATTTCCGAATTTCTAAAATTATATTATTTTAATTATTTATTCAAAGTATTATTTTCAAAATCTTTCTAAAATCCAAATTTTGCCCACATGTCTTTTTCTTTACACCAAGACAACAATTCTTTACACAAAAACATCATCATTTTTGTACAAATAATTTTACATCATTTTCCATTTCATATTATACCTAATTCTACACTATCATATTCTATAGTACCAAATCAATACATATTCTTCCCCATCACAACTCACGTCCCCTACATTTTTTTCTTCCTTCTTTATCATTCTTTCCACCTCAATATACCATCATCAAAGCATCTTCAACATGGACACACAAAGCACCATCATTTTATCTCCATCATTACACCATTTTCTCTTCACTTTCCACTTCATTTCCAACCCATACTCATCAGCAACTCCACCTACTTCAATTCCACAATATACTAAAATCAAGCAGCAATCAACTGATGAACCATGGACATACAATCCACCCTCAATTCTGTACCAACACCAACCCCAATTTTATCTACACCAGCAGCAGCCACCTCCTCGATCAGAAACCATCAGCAGCCACCATTTACCACACACAGATCAACCTACAGCAAGCCATAACTGTTTCATCACTGCAACCACTGATCTACCAACCAAACCACCACCCTCTGCAACTCACAGCCGAATCCACTACCAATACTGCCATCCACAACCACTAGTTAACCAATTCATCAATCCGGCCAGTTTCCTCCCAGTTTCCTCCATTCAACTACATCCAATTCAATTTCCATTTTCAGAATTCCCATTTGCAAGATCAACAATCTCAGCCATTATCATCAATTCTGATATCCTGCAACCACCATCACCGCAATCACCATCTTCATCATCACTGCAGCAAATTTCCACCACCGGTATCATCATCCTCAAACACCAAATTGAATCAGCGTTCATCATCATCAATCAAAATTGAGCACCACCACCGCACTCAGTCGAGAACCCAAAACACCATCACCATCATACAACCATAAAACAAACGCAAAACTCAGATTAAGTCAAGCCCAGTTACTTACCTCAATCGCCGCTCCCTTCGCCGGAATTTCAGACCCAAATCCCAACCCAAAATCAACCCAAAACCAAAGTACTAAGATAAAGCTCATAACCTACCTCGACCGCCGACTGTTTTGACCGGCAATCGCTACCTTCAATCGCGACCTTAAACCGCGACTTTGAGCCTCGATAAATCTCTGATTCAAACCTATCTCGCATCAAAACTTCCTCAAATCAGAAACCCTCCTTGGCCACCTCCTGCGCCGGCGAACCGCCGGCTATAGCACCGTTGATTCCAAAGAATTTCCACCGATCGCCTTTCTCTCTCTCCTGTCTCTCGTTTCTTTCACTCGCCTCTCTCTCATCTCTGATGAATACGAAATAGTAGAAAGTGAAAGTAAAGATCTGAAATGTATGTTTAATTTAAAAGTTTTCTTAAATTGCAGTTTAGTCCCTGAAGTTTTAAAGTCTTTCAAATCGACCCCTACTGTTTTAAAATGATCATTTCAGCCTTGAGTTTTAAATGAATCTTAATCAGCCCTTCATTTTTAAAATCTATTATTTTCAGTCCCTGCTGATTTACTTTTAAGCCCAAGTTTCAAAAGTATTCATTTTAATCCCAACTTTTCAAAGATATTCATTTTAGTCCCTGAACTTTCAAAAGTATTCATTTTAGTCCCTCAACTTTCAAAACATCAATTTTAGTCCTCAAATTATAATTTATCATTTTGAACTATATATTCGATAGACTAAAGTGACTTATTGGCTAAGACGAAGCGTACGGAGAATTTAAAGAAATTGAAGTCATTCCCGCTCAACTTTGCACTCGTCGGATTTAAGGTAGACTCGCACTTATTAATTGATTTAAATTATGATTTCATATAAATGTCATGTGACTTGTGAAAGTCAATTTTCAAGAAAATTAAGTATGTTTTATGAAAGGTAAATATACCTTATGTTTTTATGAAAAGTAAGTATACCCTATGTTTTTACGATAATGTTTTATATGTTTTGGATCATTGCTATGCACATAAGAATTCTTACCACCTAAGTTCGGTAAAATTCTTGTGTCTCCATAAGTTTATGAGGATTTACCACCTAAGTTCGGTAAAATTCCTGTCTTTCCATATGTTTATGAGGATTTACCACCTAAGTTCGGTAAAATTCCTGTCGCATATGTTTATGAGGATTTCGATCCTATCTTATGTTATGATGGAAATGATCCCTATGAATTTCATGAATTATGTTTTGGTATACTTACTGTTATTATGATCTTACTGTTATTATGATCTTACTGTTATTATGATTTTACTGCATAAGAATTCTTGCCACCTAAGTTCGGTAAAGTTCTTGTGTCTCCTTATGTTTATGAGGATTTCAATCCTATCTTATGTTATGCTTTCAAAAGAAATTATGCTTGGCATAATTAAAATGTGTTTTATAAGTATATGGTTTTCAAAGAGCTGTTTTCAAAGAGCTAATTTCAAAGAGCCTATGATTTGCAAAATATGTCCCGTGCTGTAATGCACAATATGAGTTTTATCAAGAGCCGTTTTATAAAGAATCTCTATCAATGCCCGTTTTATAAAGAGCCGGGATTTATGTGTTTAATCATCTTATAAATTAAATTAATTTGCGATGAGTCTACTGAGTATTTCCCCCATGAAATACTCACCCTACTTTTTAACAGTTTTGCAGATTTCGGAGACGGTGGCGAGCGATGAATGATGGTGGCAATAATCGTTAAACGGTAGAAAGTTTGACGTTAATGGTTTCCGTATTTTCCAAACAATCGAATAATTTAGAGAAGTTCATTTATTTGAGAAATTATGACATTGGCAATTTCTTTACAATATTAATAGTTCGATTTACTATTTCAAATGGTTTCATAAATGTTTTCAATTTTATCGGCCATTACAGTTTATTTAATGTTGCCAAAAATGAATTTCAATTATTTCTTCCGCAAAAATATTATTCGAAAAAATTTAGACAGAAAATGACGTAGTGAACCGGGTATACGGAACTCGGGGCGCTACAGGGGTGGTGGCTGGATTGAGGAGTTGCAGGTGATGCTTGATTGACAGATTGGTGGTTCGAAATTCTTGGGCTAGGGCTAAAGGCAGTTGCTGCATTATTGAAGATGGAGGTGGAGTTTTGAATGAAATCGTGCGTTGGCCGTGAATGATGATGGTTATGGCTGCGTGAGTTGTGATGAGAGGTGATTGATGGTATAAGAAGAGTAACTTTAGGGCACAATATTCCTAGTGCTAAATGGGCCAATTTGGGTTAGAAGAATATTCTTATTTGGACTGAAATAAATTGGACTAAAATAATTAGGATTTGGACCAACATAAATTTTTTGACCTAAAGTAATAAAATTTGAAAATAATTAATTTGGACTCAGAATTGTTAAAATTTGGATTTAAAAATAATATGGAATTTGATACTTGGACTTTGAAAATAAACTGTGATATTGAAATATATTTGATAAAAATTAAAATTTGACTAAGTATTTGAATAAATTAAATTTTCCACTTAACTGGCTAGACGGGCACGCGTTTAAAAATAAAATAACTAAATGATGAGCAAGGTCGAAGCGACACGTTTTTAAAAATATTTATTTGAATAAAATCACGAAAATTTCTCGGTCGCTACACTCTTTCTCTCTTCTTTTTCCATTGCCAAAATACCCTTGCTCTTCAATTGTCGTAGGTAACGTTTGAAATCACCGATGTCGAGTTCAAGCGGAGTAGCTTACGGACCTCGGAACCTCGCTGTTCTGGGTTCATAAGTGACTGACGAACGCTATGTTCCGCGGCTAGCCGGCTAGCTTCCCTTCCAGGCGGTAGCCATTCCGTCGGAGGTAGGACGTATTTCGAAAGGCCTAGAACAAGGAGAATTCTAAGGCCCCTAGAATCACATCAGTACAAGAAGGTGGACGTTGATGGCTGTGTACTTCAGATGACGATCCCCTATCCGCCCTAGAAAAAAGGAAGAAGATTACTAGAATCCGTAAGGAAAAGAGGTTCATAAGGTTTGCCACTAGGGGAGAGACTACTTCACTTTCTTGATTTGAGACCCAGATCATAGAGGAAAATGGGCTGTTTGACGAAAGGCATAGCTCTAGTCCTCTTACGGATAGGTGGGACTAGGACCGATATCATGCTATTGACGAGATAGATAGGCGAACAACGACAAGGAAATCCCAAGCTATGAATGTTCGTCTGTTTGCGTCTTTGAAGCTTGTTCCTTTCCCACCCACCCTCCATCTTTACTTCTTTGAGTGTGAAGCACATGTTGGCATTCCAAGCTCCTTAAAACTCTATGACCTACTAAATCTTTCTTCCTTCTAATTCTCGTCCTGCTTTTTCAGTCCTTAAACGAATGAGATCGTGGGAGCTGTGAATATTGAATTCGTTTTCTTCTTTAACTCTTTATCTTATAGTTCACCTTAAATTAAAGCACTTCCAGTAAAATAAGGAAGACTCGCTTGGGCTCTTATAATCATTGCAGGGTTTGCTCAAGTAGAATCATATCCAATCTTCCTGCTAAGCCAATCCCCAGTACAAGCAACTAAATCCAGTTCATTCCCAAGGAAAAGGGCTAACTTCATTCCCCTTCTCGAGTGAGAGTTCGGTCCGCAAGCCTGCCGGCTTCCCTTCATGCCTTACCTTCACGCTCTACTTACTTAATGCTTTCCTTACTTCTCTTCTTTTCTTCGCTCCCCGGGTCATTTGTTTAATTTTCCCGTCTTTTTCGTCTAAAGTCATCTTTCACTCGAAAACGGACATGGAAATTTTGCATTTTCGCGTTTTCTCGATATTTTCGTCCTAAACTGCTAACGGAGAAATTTAGTCTTAAGCCTTCGGAACCGGTACTCTCCTTCCCGAGTCCGACTAGCATGTCTTAAGCATCGTGAATCACAGCCAAACTCACTTTCAGTCTGCTATCTTGTCTCACCTGTGTGTGTTATAATATGGCTTGGGCGGAGAGGCCAGGCGGATAGTCCCTATCTGCTGTCATGCCCCCCTAAAGGCTGTGTCAAACTCCCGATAGTCCAATATCGTAGATCAAGAGAGAAAACCAATTCACAGCTTATTCGGATTGGACTTGGGCCTCAGCTTTTTGAAGGTAAAGACAAAGACATTCATTGGCAAGGTCTTCTTTCTTTTCTCTCGTAGCTATGTCCTCAACTACGACGGCTACTGGAGTGAGGTTGCGTATATTATAGAGTGGCAGTTGCCTATTGACAGAAGTCATCTCTACGCACACTAACCTTTGAAATTGAGTAGGCCCATAGATAGAGTCATCCCATCAAATGCCTTTTCCTTAGCTTCTGCTTTATTGCTTTCTGGAAGAGAGGTGCCAGGTTCATCAGGGCCGAAATCAAACCTGATAGAAGATTCATCAACTAGGGCGCTATTGACCACTAACCACTCGCTCGCTGGCCGCTCGGGCTTTCCCGCCCGATGATAGGACATAGGACAGACTTGAGCTCTTCTTCTTCCTTGGAACCTGTCGTACCAGAAAGATCTTATCATGGCGTATAGAATGCATCTGTTCATGAATCGGGTAGCTCATTTGGCCACGTCTTTGTGAGCTCTTCCGATTGTTTTCCGTTGTCTTTCGCTCCAAGCTGAAAGTCGAGTGTCGGGACTGGGACTAATGAGTGCTAAAGATTGTCATTGTCGCATATCCGCTGCTACTTTACACTGACTCAATCTTGTGTTTTACCGCGACACAAAATCATTATCTCAACATCTATTTGCCAACCAACCAGGTATCAATATGTATCTGGTGTGGCGTCATGTCGAGTATGAACATGGCTGGAAGTTACCTTTAGAAAGGGCACCTTCCGTGGAAAAAGGCTCTTACCAGCCCGTCCTTTTATTCCACAGTTGCAACCGTCTTGTCTCCTTCGGAAGCTAACTCTACCTACTCCTCCCGGTTTAGCCTGTATCATTCTATGATGAGGGGCTTAATCCACCGTTTTGGTATGGAATGGGTTGTTACCTAGTTAGTCCTCCAGTTGTGCTTTCTTTGAGTCCCCGGTCTAGGGCGCTAGACCTTGTGTTTTACTTCCTTCGGGAATTACCACGGAAAGCAAGCTTCGGTAACTTATCTGGACTCACTACATATCAACTGGTCGTTAGAAGTTTCTGCAATTACTATATGCAACATGAGATCAGCAAAGGGGTTGCTTTTACTTTGTTCTCAACTCAAGGGGAAAGCAAGGCCTGACTCCGTTGAGCTCTTCGCTCGGCCCGTTACGTGTGCTGCTGTCTACTCTAGTACGAGAGGGCTGCTATACTTTATTTTTCTGACTGAGCAGCTAAAAGGTCAAAGTGCGGTTAGACTGCTGCAATGTACGATGTCTCTGCCGATAATTGGGCTTCCTTTTCCAGGCAATCTATTCTACTACTGACTAACCAATTGAGAGGATAGCAGGGAGCAAGAGTGTCTGTCATAGAGTATCCCTTCCTTAACTTAAGGATTAGGAAAGGAGGAATGACTTTAGCAGCTTGTCTCGTTCCGTGTCCGTGCTTGACTTATGCACTCCACTCGCCCCTATTTTTTCAATAGTAGACTACATGTGCCCCCCCCCCCCAGCATAGTCGTAGTATACACTTATCCTCTACTCGCCTGGACCCCCTCTAAAGTCCTCGAAAATGGGCCCCCTATCTTTCAATCCGAAGAGAAGAGTAAGACTATCCTATTGATTTGATCTACCTAGGCCAGAAAGGGGTCTTCCCTGCCGTTAATCATTTGATAACTGTGGTTTTTTATCGTTATACGGGAGAACAAAAGCATCGGAATCTAGTTTATTGCAAGAAATTGCACTTGAGTCAGACCAAAAAACCGACAAAATAAATCTTCTTAGTTCATCTAATAAAGATGACTAGGGGGTTCATGCTCTTTGGATCTTTTTTATTCTATTAGTCATTCAGTTCAGATTAAGTATAAAGACAAATAGATCTTAGGATTCAAGCCCTCCCTCCCTTACATGCAGCCTCTTCTCTGGGCTATCTTAACCATTGATTCAATTGGGCTAAAAACCTACTCAAAATGCCATTCAACCTTCTATTCCTCGTCCATTAAAATCCTTAGTGGATTCTAAACCTTGCATCTTGCTACTGCTACTGCCTCTGTGGCACTAAGACTAGCATGGAATTCAATAGCAATAGCAGTTGATTCTATAGCAGTCTTCTATCCAAGAGCTCCTAGGAAAATAAGGGTTATTTCATTCACTGGTTATTCACGAAGAGATTGGCTTCATGCCTATTCTATTCACAAGAATGCCATCTAAGAGCCTATTAATGTGCAGCCTTTTATGTGTTTTTTCCCCTTCATTCTCTATAAGCCCTTTCGAACTTCACACAAACACAATGGAAGATTGACTCATTCTAACAGACGATTCCTTGCATCAACAGGAATGCGGGAAAAGCTTCTTCTCGCCCCAGAGTCCCTAGCTGGCTTAAGCCCGTAAGTGACTTCCTTTAGTTGAACTGGTGGCTATATAGGTCAATTGAATCTTAGCCAGTTTCTTCATTGTTTGAAAAAAGCTACTCCGACTCGACTGTCAAGCAAAGAGCAAAGAAAGCCTTAGATCTTTGCTTGACTTGGGCTCGAAAGAGGTGGGCAGCCAGCAGCATGAATCACTCATTTCGGGTTAATCCCTTGGTCGAGGGCTTTGTTATCGAAAAGGTAGTGGTAGTGGGTTCCGTGCAATTTGAGATATGAGCGCATTGGCTATTTCCGACGCTTCAATCGCCATTTCGACACCATTCGTGGGTGATTTTTTATGTCTTTACCGGGCGATCTCGTAGCGGTGACCATATAATTAATAAGTTCCCTCGCTTTACTAGGTTGGGGAAGGGCACGATGATTGAATGCATAACCCATTCTTGATTGAAGCAATCATCAAACTGTAGGAGGGGACTGCTTCCAAAATCCTTCTTCTCCTACAGCAATCAAACTCTTTTATTAATAAAGAGCAAGAAAACGGATGCAGCAGTAGTTTTCTTGCCTGGTCACTTCACTCGCTTGCTTGAGTACTTGCTACTACTTGAGTTAGAGACAGGAAAGGAAGGAGTTACTGCAGGAGTGACTAGTGCTTGCCTTGCATAAAACCCTATTTATTCCCGTTCGTTGGGAATCTCTGGTTGCCGGTCTGCTTCACATGGATCCCCCGAAGAGTAGGGTTGGAGAAGTATGTAATGGAATGATCGGGCAAGGCGGTCTCTCTCGTCGCCTTGACGGCTGTTTGCGCCTTTCTTCCCGAAATGGAAGAGCAGGTCTCGTGCCTGGGAGATTTGGACAAATCTTCATTCGAAAAGGCGAGAATCCCTAACGAATAGAGCCGGTAGAGACCTAGCTGCGACAACAAGCAGCAAAACAAAGACCTTCCTCGAAGGCCTGCGTAACTACAATGGCCCTTTCGCCCCTCGATGAAGTGTTCAGCTCGAAGGCTAAGATATAGGCACAACTGAGCTCCCATGCTTAGGCGAGAATTGGAGCTTCTTCTCCATGTGGTAGACTTTCCCCCGACTCCCCACATCCTTATAAAAATAGCCTCTATAAATAAGTTATAAATAACTTACTCGGGACAGATCGTTCGCGACCACAAAGATCAATAAATTGGCTCAGTCGTGACTCAAGTAGAGAAATCGAGGACTGGCCGATGGTGAAGATCGCGCGGACTAGCCAATAACCCGAAGTAGGAAACAATAGAAACCTGTCTAGCGTGAGTCCTGTACCAACCAACTAGTCTAGCTTGATTACAGTACATACAAGATTCTTGGTGGACCGGAAGATAGCAATCCGTCTCTCTTGCGTGCCGTATCTCTTTCCAAAATCAGTAGGGGGGATAAGACGTCGGTTAAGCCGGAAACTCCTCATAGTCGAAGTTCCCATCCCCTTTCGGTTTACGAGAGATTCGGATACGGAGAAAGAGAGGGAGTACACAAGAGAGGAGCCCATTGAGGGGAGGTGCACAAATGACTTTTCTTTTTTTACAATTAAGAAGTAGCATACGGAGGAGGAGACGCGGGAGCTGTTTCTGGAAATCCTGTAATTTCAGTTTCAGTCTTCCTAATGTTAGGGTCTTGGTTGAATATGAGGAAGCTGGGGCAACCAAGAGTTTCAGTTCCAATTCCAATAGAAGAAGTAAATCCCATTGTTGGAAGTAAATGAGTTACCACCCTGAAGTCAAATTATTAATTACACGAATTATAGGGTGTAGGAGGGAATGACTGGAATGAATTCCACTATATCAATAGCAATAATAAAGGAATGGCTGACACAATCAGTAGTCGTTGGCGTTGGAGGAGCAGGAGCAGCCACGGGCGGTGGTTTAGTTCTTTCATTAATAAATATACCCGCCGGTCAATACGGTACGTCGGTTTCATTCCTTCTATTCAACATATCTCGTATGCTGGTTAGCTCATCTGGTAGCTCGCCTTCTTCTTCTTCTAGTTCTAGCTAGCTGGTTGCTGTGACATAAGGAAAACGTTCAGAATGGGCAGTTTTTGAGGATTTCTACTTTGTTTGATGGAGATTTAGGGATAACACATGCACATGAATAAGCAAAATACTAAATAGCATTGGAAAAAGTACCAACATAATACGAATACGGAATAGTAAGAACAACATACTAATTAGAGGTTGAAGTAGTAGCTAATCACTAATCAAATAATAGGGAGGAGGAAATAACGGGAAATAATCATACATAATGGTAAACCAGAGTCAAAAGAGGAAGGTATTATTATCGATGTTGAAGAGGCAAAAGAGAGCCATTTCCAACACAGATTTGATCATTGCGAAGAAAAAGAGAGAAGAGAAAGAACTGGGAATTGGCGCCTGCTTGCTTGCTTACCAAGCCTAATATACTAAAAGCAAGCTCTTCCAGTTAAGTTAGATTACTTTTTTGTTTTCTGCTGCAATTCCTTTTTTCGTTGTTTGAGCAACCCTCTCTCTTTTAAATCAACACCTCCTAATAACTTCGAAAAGCGGCTATGGTTAGCGCTGCCACTAGAAGGATACTTCCTACTGCAATCTGGATCTTTCTTCCCGTCTTATCCATACCCTCATCTTCTAGTAAAGCTCGGATTTCGTCGCCACTGTAGTCGCCATTATCGACTATATTGCTAAGGTCATTCATGCCTTGTATTTCTTCCAAGGCCAGCTTGATCTTTTCATAAAAGATATCCGGGCTTGGACACCCAAGTTTGATGGCAGTAACAATAGTCAAGCCTACGAGAAGTTCTTGTATGCCTGGCCGGGGTGCTGTTACCCAGCTATATTGATTAATTCTTATACTTGATTCCTTTTTATCCCGACCATCGAGAACATCAAATACAGAGAGGACTCCTTGCCAAGCTTTGAAGATCCGTACAGCATACCACGCTTTTGCATAATAAGCTTCATATTGCTTCATCATGCTAGCAAGGCCATCACGTCCTATATATATGTCTTGTATTTCTTGCGATTTGAAGGGTTCCAACAACTTTTGATCTTCTTTACTCATTTTTCTCTAAGATAACATCATACGAGTATATAGATTCCTGAGAGCTTCCATTGGTTATCAAAAAGAAATGAAAAAAGGGAGAATGCCGCTGCTGATATAAAATATATTAAATCAGCACAGTCAACAAGCTCTTGGATTAATTATCTCCCCCCGAATCTTATGAACTGGCTTGAGGATAATCCTTGTGGCTCTGGAGCTCATGTTGTCTGTAAGCGACGAGCGACTAAGAGCTCTTTCTCTCTCTCTTGTCGGTAAGCGGTGGGCAGCAGATCGTCGAAGGCTGCCCTTCCTGATGGTAATTTCTTACTTCATTGGGGCTCTTTTGATTCCGCAGTGATAAACATGTCTCTGAGATACTTTTTTTTCTACAGCTTGGGAGAGGATCAACATTGGTCGTCCTCTTTTCAGCACAGATCCTCCTCCTCCTGCTGGTCTATTCCCCATTGGTCGAAAGTGGGCATACAGACTGGTGAAAGTCGGAGTAGAGCATGTAGCTCACTTTTTCAGAGGCAAGACCAGGTCGCGTCCCGACAGGTATCTCCTTTCTTATTTCCTTGTTAATTCTGTAGAGATTGAAAGAAACAGCATCATGACTTCCTGCTCTTCTCTTTTCAGGTGACTTGGCTTCCCTACCCCTTTCTTCGTCTTCAGATTTCTACCTCGAGTACCTTCCCTTGGCTGCTCCTTGACTACCATAAAGATAAAGCATTGGAACGGATATAGGTGGGCGACTTACGTACTATGTTGAACTTGACTCACTTTTCTCAGATTCTTCTTCGGACCCTGGTTGAACCACTAGAGAAGTTCCGTGCATAGACTACTTGAAGCCTCCGCCTTGCCCATTGTCTCCTCTGTCCGAGCATCTGAGTCAACAGGATCGTATTCTGCAGAATCCATGGCTAAATCTTAACTCAAAGTTAACCCTGTTGAGGTTCTTTCCATCTCCATTTTCACCGATCCTTAGGTATGGTTGACTTGACTGATTAGGCTCACGAGCCTTAGCTTAGATTGGACAAGTAAACTTCCCTTAATAAAGGACATAGGCTCACCGACCGAAACAACTTTGACTGAGAGTGAGGGGGAAACCCCTAAAAGATAAACAAAGCGAGCTGAGCTGCCTATGCTTTACCCATCTGACCCGCTCCCTACTTCTCTACTTCACGGGACTAACCAAAGAGATGAGGAACTTGCACCGAAGAACAACAATACGGTCTACCAGACTGAGACCGACAGACTGCTATCAAGCGGGAGAGAAGGTTGCTCAATATGAGAGTTGGTCGTGTATATTGCTTTCTCGCCTAACTATAGGTAAGATTCACAATCTCAAGAGCTCACGGGCAGGCTTTGTCACTTGTCAGCTGGGCTCAATCCTTCAAAGGCTCCGATCCGAACGATCAATTACTAATCGATAGGAACGCACAGGCTCTTTCTTCCTTTCCCTATGGTCAATCTGTTTCACACCTTAGCACAAGCGCTAAGCGATAATAATACCTTAAAGAACTAATCATTAAGGATTACTGCTTAGAGAGACTCCTTAACTTTAGCACTCTATTTGAATTAATCAGTTAGAGCAGTTGAGGGCTAGCCCTCCCTTGTGCTTAACACTCATGGGTCACTTCACTCGCCTTTAATGATACTCTTTACCGATTTTTTTAGTATTCTTGTAACCAGCCTACCGAACCTCCTGTAGTTACACCCGGACCTCCAATCAAGCTGGCATTCAAACTCGAACTCAAAAAAAACAGGAACTCAAAATAAAGTAAGTAATCACTGAAACTTTGGAAGACATGACAGCAGGATAAGTGTAGCTCTCAGTTACCCTAACTTCAAACACTAGGGTTGGAATCTGGGCTTGCTGCTAAGATTGAAGTGCAGCGTAAAACTACTAGGTGGGATTGTCCCATCGGGAGTTACACTTCCTGCTAGAACCCGAAGACAAGACGGCTGTGATTGGACTAGTAAGAGTAGCAAAGCCCACTACTTCCGAAAAGTCCGCAGGAAAGAGACGCTCTGAGGTCTGACCGCAAGAGCACGCTCTGGAATGCATGCCAAACTATACTGCGCCGGTGGCTCCATACGGGGGAATCGGTTGTTAGTATGTGTTGGTATAAGCTTAAGGGTTCCGTGGGTAACAAACACGGAACTTGCGTGAAGCTAAAAGGAGAAAGTGCCATACTCTGTATGGAAAGACAGAAGCTGACTATTTGTAAAGTCAAGATCAGCGGGAACATCTGTCGCATTTCGAGTGCTTGGTTAGATATCCTAATGTAATGAACGAGAAGATAAGGTGAATCAATCAGTATTAGCTAAGGAAAGCATTCAAATTCTGGAGATAAATCTTTCTTCCATGGCCAAACAAATGAATACGAGGGAAGGGGGTGTAGTTGTGTTATTCGTTGGATGGGACGGACAAGCTATAGCTATAGATAGAGTGGCAAGGATAAATTCGTTATAGAACACAGGTAGCATCCTCGGAAAGGGAAGGAGAGAAGCTAGAGCTAGATCTATGCCTAGGATCAGTCTTTAGCCTCTAATCAGCCTAGATGAGTAGATTAGACCATGCCAGGTAAAGTGAAAACGCCTGCATCCTCACCTGAAACAGGAACTCTAGCGCGGAATAAGTAAGTTTGAAATCTAGTGCTGATCTCCTCCCTGCGCGACCACCGAGTAGTGGAGCATCGCTTTCAGTCCCCCTTATGGATCTCTCCCATGAGTCTCTTTGCCCCAGATTGTATCACCGGATTGCTGCCCCTACGGCGTATCGGAATGCTTGGCCTTTTTCTGCTACCATTGGTTGCATTTCGTAGTCGATCTTGACCTCGCTACACACATCTCTCTGCCCCCTTCTTTGAGGGCCCTTTTGTGTACCATTAGGAATTAGGCTTCTTGCCTGACTCTGTCTCTTGAAAGGTAGCTCTAGCCGTTGCTAGAAGGTGTATGGATTCTGACTTTGACCAATGGATTGGAATGCAAACGATCTATGACCTCTGAAAAAGATCCTAATCCAGGGGTTCTACCACATAACAATATAAAGAATGGAAGAAAAGCCTTCAGTAAATGTCTCGAAACTGCTTCTTCATGACTGAAAAGGCTACTCCGTGTGCAAAGAGCGAAGCCCTATCGTACGAGTGAAGCTCAAAGCAGGAATCGGCAAACTGCCTCTATCCAGATAGATTCTATGGATGCTGATCTGTCTCTTTATTGGACCAAAGAGTGGCTCCCCGCGGAGTTCGTTTCGATGCCTGTCGTGCCTTGCAAGATTGAGATATCAAGGCTGGTACCAAAGCAAAGAGAAGAATAAGAATCTAATCTCTGCCGCCCATAACATAAAGGGGCTCATTACTCGTTTTCGTATTGGATTGGGATGGGACTATCCATACAGGAATTCCCTTCTTCTTTCACTACTACTTTCAAGGCTTAGTTCGTAGTTGAAGGAAGGTCTCGTATCCCGAGATCTATGTGAAGAGAATAATCTTCGGTGAGTGAAGATTACACCCATCCCCGTCTCCTCTTTCCTTCCGATGAAGGGATTGACCATGAGCTTACAGTGCCTTGTAGAAAGCATAGCCTCATTGTTCACTCACTGATCTACGACTGATATAGGGCCTACCTGGCTCATAGAGACTCCGTCTAATAAGGAAGAGCTACTCTCTGAGGTTTAGTTGGTCAAAGCCTTAAAAGGACATCATTGTGGGGTCATCCTCCGCTATGAAAGCGAAAGAAGGACTACTCACCCAACAGCAAAGTTTTCCATAAGTGGGAGCGAAGCCACTCAAACGAATGTGAGAGGTAATATGTAATATTGAACGGGGCAAAGAGGTTTGAGACAGGTTTCAACGAGCCTACCGTTTTGTCTTAGTCATGGAAGTGTTCTCAGGGCTAATGAATACCATGGTGGATGAAGGCTCTTTTAAGTTTCATTCGAGGTGCCGAAAAGAAAGAGTTTCCCATCTTTGCTTTGCTGATGACCTTCTTATTTTCCTTTTATATACTCGCTGAAAGTATTCCGCTCGTTGGGTGAAAGCAGACAGATCTATATCCGCGATAAAAGATTGCTTGGTTCGCTTCCAAAGGATGTCAGGACTAACCCCAAACCTGGAAAAAAGCCACCTATTTACTTGTGGAGTGACCAACAATTTCAAGTTCAGCTTCTGGGTATTGTAGGCTTCCAAGAAGGTAACCTCCCTGTAAGGTATCTTGGTGTACCTCTAATAACATCCCGACTGAGGAGAAAAAATTGCTTAGCCTTGGTGGACAAAATTGTGGCAAAGGCTAAGAGTTGGACGTACAGGGCCTTGTCTTTCGCAGGTAGACTCCAGCTAATCAACTCTATATTGTTTGCAATCCAGATATATTGGTCCTCCATCTTTATGTTACCCAAAGCGGCGATTAAACAGGTGGAGCAAACCCTCAGGGCTTTTCAGGTAGTGAGTTGAAAAATGGGGGTGCCAAGTAAGTCCGAAGCTTTTGATAAAATGCATTTCTCAAAGAGGGATACGAGCGTTGTTCGATCATCGACACAGCCTTTCTTTATGCCTTAAAAGGAAGAACGAGCATAATTGAAGACAGAGGGTAGTCGTATTCTCAGTAGTTGATCTCACATCCTTTCCTGTGTTCTTCGTCTGCTCATTCAGCGTATGATTCTTATCCAATTGCTTCTTCCGATAAGTCTTATGAAATGAATTCGGCAGGCATTCGGATTCGTTACTTCGGGCCCCTGTTGTTGAGAAATGGTAGATGAGAAAGATCCCAGACCTAGCCGCTTTGCACCAAAGGTCGGTCTCTCGCCTTCGCGTTTAGGAGTTGACCGGACGCTAATCGGAGGGAGGGAAGAGCAGAAGACTCTGTTGAATCACACGCATTATTTTCCGACATCCACACGGACTCAGCCACATGATCTCTCTCATGGTAGAACTACGGATGGCAACCTTGGTCATGAACCAATGGACTAGTTAAAAGACTTAGATAACACACCGTGTTTACAGAAAGAAAAGTTCACATAGAGAAGAGAGACTAGACTAGTCATTGCACTAGTAGCGTCTACGAGCCTCCCGCTTCGGTCCCATTTCCTTTTTTACCAGTCGAGCTGCCATGTAAACCCTTTGCTGCGCTTGCTTCCTACCTAGAACTCACACAGCGCAAACTGAAATTAGAACTAAGTATAGTCTTATAGACCCTCCCTAGCGCACAGAGCAAGAGTAAGCTACTTCACTCGAGAAGAAGAAAGACGCTCTCGATCGACTCAGATAAGTATGCCTCATGTCTTGCCAAGCTAGCTCTGATGCAACTGCTATTGAATCAGCTCTTGGGGATATCATAGGTAAGAATGAAGCCAATGCTGGTGGTTCAGGAAGAGAATACGTTGATGCCGTAAATTCGGTGTTATAGAATCCGCTGCTCTTTGTCTTGTTGGAATATCCGTTGTTGGACAGCTTCTCGAAGGGAGGAGTCAAAGTCTCTTAGGTGTCGGCATCACACATATAGCATGTGTGCCGTGAGTGAGAGGTCAATCACTCTCAGTTCTTCTTTCGAAATTGTCGAACATGATGAAGAGCTCTTATCGGCTTGAGCTTTCTTTTCAGCTTTCTTATGATTCTATTTGATGCGCAGATGAGTCATTCAATATCTATGCTATTATTACACTCTCTCTCCCCTTTTCGTACATACATATCCTATTTCCTGTACAATTAAACCAGTCCCTGGGGAAGGCTATGAAGGAAATCTCGCTTTTAGTCCCAGTCCAGGACTATTCGCGTAGTGTATTTCCTTCTTAAGGCTCTAACGAGCTAACGGGAGACAGCCCTATAAGCCAGTTACATTGGTAAAGCCCTTTTGTAATCTCTTACCAGGCCAGCATAATCCCTCTAAGTTCCAGTGCAGTCCTTCTCCATTTTGTCAGCCAGTTGTAAGATAAGCCCCTCCAGTGGTAATGCCTTCCTAAGCCCAGGGGCTAGGCCTTCCAATCACTATCTGCAAATCTCTTATATAATAGAAGGATTTTTTCGTGCATCTTTT
>CAUVWQ010000012.1:0-40000 GCA_963555705.1 Ligustrum vulgare | reverse complement strand
CTTCTTTTAGCCTATTCTAGTAGGTAAGGGTTTCTATCAAGCATGGGCTCTCCCGCATGAGCGGTAATGCCAAAACCCCGCCTTATGAGAAACTCCTGGGATATCTACTATATCTCCTTGAGTCCGCTAAAAGACTAGGGCTATGGTAACTAAACCGGTGTCGGCTACCGTTGACTGCTTCTTTTCAAGCTGAATCTGGAGTCAAGTCTTAGACGTATGCAGAGGACGATCCAACATCTAGGAGTGGGTCCTATCTTGAAGAGTGACATTAAACGATTTTCCGTGTGAAATGACCTCTTCAAAGCGCCTGTCGTCCAACCTTTTAACCAACGTTGGAGCAAAGAGTACTCCAATAACTCTTCAGTATTGGAGGTCATCAGTACATCCTCAGGAGGGATCCTCAAATCCTTCGGTTTCATAACCGTAAATAATCTACCATGACTCCCTTTAGGTAAGGATCAAGTCCCCAAGCATTAAGCTAGGATTTTCTATAAAATGGGGGATTTTTTGGTATTTTTCTGAGAGGCCTAACAAAAAAGCTAGAACAGGAGTTTCGTTTCCCTTTCTACGCTACAAGTTCCGCGCTGCTCGCCACTCCCCTTTTACCATCCATCTTTATATAAGCAAAAGCGGGTTATTCATTTTATGACTTCGTCTATTTCATAGCCTTCCCTAACACTTCGCATTCTCTGACATGCATTCTCCGACACACCAGATGCATCTTCAAATGGCTCGGATACCAGAGTGAGTCCTTCGGAGCCTCAATCACCTTTACCTCGTCGCCTTTGGCGCCTCTTCACTCAGAGCCTCTCTTTTTGAGTCTTGAGATTCTAATTGATGAAGAGAACGTCCAATCGTTACGAACAAATGGCATAGAAACCCTTTACCCACACCTAAGCTAAGGAAGTCAAAGGGGAAAGAGCCTAGAGGACGCTTTGTTACCAGTTTCAAGTAGACACTTCCGAGAACGGTACCCATTGATCTCTCATCTGTGGCTCTTTCTTTATCGAGGTCTACCACAGAAAGAAAAGAGTTAAGAAAGAAGGGACCTACACAAGCCGACCGAACCCGATCGATGCCTGGACACAAGAAGCCTCAGGCGTACAATCTTATATGCAGTTAAGGTGAAAGGTTGATTAGACCATCAACCGAAATCTACGCAGGTTTTACGACGCCTTGGATGCGATTGACATCGAAAGGAACCCATCTAACCCTCAGTCTGATCTCCCTGGATTTTTCTATAGGTATAGGTAGGAGTCAGCCTTAGCTTTAAGGATTACAATAGGTTCCGAGAGGAGGCTCTTTCTTTCCATCCCTTCTCTGCTTCCTTCTCTTTTCCTGGGATTGATACGGTCACTCGAAGCTTCCGAACTCACCTTTTTATCTGGCTCGAGTGAGAAGGAAAGTGAACACTTCGCTCGGTGACGTAAAGAGACCTTAGTAATTCCGCGAAAGAAACGACAGCTGGGAACTAGGAACGTCATGCTGATGCCGCGAAATCAGGACTATCATCCCTCTCCCCTGAGTAGGATTTTGATACTGATTGATCTCGGAAGCTTGGTTCTGATCTTCGTACTAGCTCCGATAGTCCGTCCTACACTACTCGGCTGGAAGCCAACTAAGATAGAATATAGCAAAGAAAGCTCTTGCTTCGCGCAGGAGTTTTCCTTGGCTAACAATAATTTCAGCTTTGCACATATCCGCGGGTTCTTCTATTTGCTTTCTTGCTTCCTTATTCCAGATTCGCTAAACAGAAGATCTAGATTTCAAAGAAGGGTTAGCAGCATTATCCGGGGAGTTAGCCCGGGAATAAGGTGGATTTTCCGACCCAATCTCTTTATGAACCGACCGAACGTTGTTCTTGATCTCGATTTGCACCCGCATCAGACGAGATAAGAATGTCTCGCACTGAGAAGGGAAGCGGCGAACGAAAGCACGAAGCTTCATTCAATCCTTTTTATTACTCCAGTTGTAAATTGCTTCTCTTCCCAAGAAGGGGATTGTTGTTTTCCCTTTATTTAGCGCTTTGCCTTTAGAAAGTAATTACCACTCCGTGGGGTTTGGAATTGGACCTAGCCCGAGAACCGTTCCCTTGAGAGAGAAAGGATTTCGATTAGAACCTTACGATTTCAAGGATTTGATTGGAGCCCGGGACCTGTGCCTGCCTTTTTTTTAGCTTAGATCTCTTCCGCTATTAGCTCCCATAGTTTGTAGTTCTGTTCCGAGGAAGCCTAGAAATAATAGTAGTTCTGCTCGGACATAATAGTAGTTTCGCTCCGACTAAGCCTGGTGTGATATCATCTCCTTCTAACCCCATGACAAACATATTTGTCATGCTTTTGCCTCGCCTACATACATGCCATATCTATCCCTAACTGCAGCTCTTCCTTCCCCCACCGGCACCACCGATGAACCCGTCACCCGGGATATCTTCCAAGGCTTCCACCGATCAAGTGGTTTCATATCTACCATCAGATCTGCTGGACAAGGAGGAGAGGCCTCACTTGGAGTTAACTCAAGAATTTCAAAGCCTCGACTCAACGTATCGCGACATAGTAATTCCAAGTCATCTCGACACAAGACACAACCGCAGCAGTTCGACTAAGAGCATGGTTCCTCCTCCTCACAAAATGGATTTGAAGTTCTTTGCCTCGGGTCAGCGGATGGAACACGGTCAGTGCAGTGGACAGGGTGATATCACGAACTAACAAAGCGGAATGGATAGGGATAGCTTGCTTACTACCTTCTGGTCTCATCCAGCGTCTACAGTGGAGAATTAGTTATAGCGTAGGGGTGGAAAAGAGGAAGAGTGCCCGCTAGAATCTTCTTTCACAATCGCACATCCATCTCCCTGCGTCAAAGCCTTCTTGTCTACCGATCCGCGTAAAAGCTTTATGTTTGAGTACTGGCCTTCCTCTCGCTCTTCTTAAACCACCCGTCCGATCGCTTTCAGGAAAGGAGCATTGCCAAATATGTGGATTTGCTGATCTATGAGTGACTAAGGTGGTCACCTGGGGAGTTGAGATGAGAAAAATGAATTACTTTTGTTTCGGTCCCTCTTATCTAATGGTCGGCTCAAAAAACACTTTGTAGAGGGCGGGTATCACGCTCAATAGAATTCAAAAAGTTTGTAAAATTGAAAAATGGAATTTGTATTAGATGCTGCTTGAACATTGTAAGACATGGAGCGCGTTTTAGTTGCTTCCCATTGATGAATGGATTTATTATCTCATGTCTGCTTTTTGTGCTTTCTTTCGTTTTTTTATTCAATTCGTGCTCAACCTCTGTTCTCTACTAACAGCTTTTTTTGGGGGAAAAGGTAAGCTTTTCTAATTCTAATTTCTAATATAAACAAGGCAAAAAAGATTTACACACGAGGGGTTTTAGAACCGTGCATCCTCCTCAACAATTTTTAGGAGGCATCTCGGGATCTCATGACAAAAGTCAGTGTGCTCTCCTATACAGTTTTGCATTCCGGCTAGACAATAAGCTACTCTATTTGCCTGCCTATATACAAAAACAAAAGTCAGATTCAAAAATCTATGAGCAAGTGCTTTTATATCCAAAAAAAACCAGATTGATCTCCACGGGCAAGACTTCACTCCTGTAATGCAATCCACTGCAAGCCTCGAGTCGGATTGAATAATTATTTGTTGCAACTGCTATCGAATCAGCTCTTGGGGATATCATAGGTAAGAATGAAGCCAATGCTGGTGGTTCAGGAAGAGAATACGCTGATGCCGCAAATCCAGTGTTATAGAATCCGCTGCTCTTGGTCTTGTTGGAATATCCGTTGTTGGACAGCTTCTCGAAGGGAGGAGTCAAAGTCTCTTAGGTGTCGGCATCACACATTTAGCATGTGTGCCATGAGTGAGAGGTCAATCACTCTCAGTTCTTCTTTCGAAATTGTCGAACATGATGAAGAGCTCTTATTGGCTTGAGCTTTCTTTTCAGCTTTCTTATGATTCTATTTGATGCGCAGATGAGTCATTCAATATCTATGCTATTATTACACTCTCTCTCCCCTTTTCGTACATACATATCCTATTTCCTATACAATTATACCAGTCCCTGGGGAAGGCTATGAAGGCAATCTCGCTTTTAGTCCCAGTCTAGGACTATTCCCGTAGTGTATTTCCTTCTTAAGGCTCTAACAAGCTAACGGGAGATAGCCTTATAAGCCAGTTACATTGGTAAAGCCCTTTTGTAATCTCTTACCAGGCCAGCATAATCCCTCTAAGTTCCAGTGCAGTCCTTCTCCATTTTGTCAGCCAGTTGTAAGATAAGCCCCTCCAGTGGTAATGCCTTCCTAAGCCCATCTTGACTATTCCTCAAAAGAAAGAGCTAGCGAACCACACCAATTCCATTCCAATTCTCTCAAACAGAGCAGGATAGCTGCCATCAAGCTGACCCTTGTTCGCATTAATGATGGCCTTTTTGATCTCATCCGTATTCCGATCGAACTAAGAAAGTGAAGTCTCATTCAATAGTGTAGTGGGATTCGAAAGATATAGGAGTACCCGGTCCTACACCAGATAGATATTTGATTTTGTGCTAAGAGCCACTGAATCCCGCCGATAAAAAATAAACCCCTCTGGTTTCATTATCAAGATATCTAGGCTCAGGGCCTCTAACTGCGAATCAAAGCGCTCTAATCGGGCATCCTGAGCTGAGAGATTAGTGACCCGGTATCTCTTGTTTGTTCTGCTCTTACTTAATATTCTAGGGTTTTCCCTTTATTCTATTCCTATCCATCTCATCTATCCCCTTTTCAAATAGAGAGAGCTGCACCTTTAAAATAGAGAGCCCGCTAGAGAGGACATTCTATTATCTTTTATTATCATAAAATAAATAAGTAGAGTTACGAGTGGTGAAGCTTTATATGTCTTGGTTTACTATTGGAAGATTGGTCAAACTGGCTAAAAAGCCTAGTAAAGTAAGACCTTATTCCATAGTATTACTGAATACACTAATTTCGCCTCGATGGAGTATACGGAGAACAGTTGAGGATGTTACTTCCCTCTCTGATCTCTATATACTTACCTTGCCTTGGATTCGGACAATACCTGTTAAGCAAGGTTTGTCCTGGCGACCCACCTGGAAGTCTCTCCCTAACATGATGATGAAATGAAAGCGTACATCATTTTTGACTTCATGGAAGTATGAGATTGCGGCATATGCTCAATCTTTAATAAGAGAGATAAGTCATGGACAGATTTTCTCGTCCATCCTTCTATTTGAGCCGTGGATTAGATATCCATTGGACCATCTAGATAGGCCAGACTGATATCTCAATATCAACCGAGATTCACCTTAGAAAAGTGATCTCTGAAACTTCAAGCCTTTCGACTGAATACCAATAGAATAGCCTTTAGAGTCGCTCTTTCCAAATAGGTCGAGTAACCCTTTACTTTATAGAAAGGACCTCTCTAGTTGGGATTCACACGCACAGCCTTATCCTATGAGTCTGCCTATCCTACGCGCCTGCCTTTGAGAGCCTTTCCGCTGGTGCCCTTCGATAGCCCGAAGATCCCGATGACTCATACAAGGCAAATACCATCCAAAGAGGCAATCTCAATTGTCTGTTGAGGACCGTGCCACTTAGTTAGCGCTGGAATACGGACTCCATTGTACAAATCAATCTAAAGAAGCCATAAAGCTACTACATATACTCCTGCTAGCTTTTAATTCCTAAAGAAAAGAAAGGACTCCCCTATCCGGGGGCACACTGGTCATTTATAGCTTCCCTGGCTTTCTTTCTAGCGGGAAGTGGGCACTTCCCTATCTTCGAAATCTCCCCATATCGTATTCATTATATTGATTGGTCGGACTTCCATTTCTCCTTGGCCTATGTTGAATAGGACTAGCAGAAAACAAATAGGCGAAAGAGATTCTTTGAAATCGAGCCGAAGGTGGGGACTCATCAAATTTCTTTGTCCTCGGAAGCCACCGGTGCGTAAACCCGTCGACAGTTGCACCAAGATCAGAAGATGCACTTCGCTTGGAGGTTAGGCTGCTAAGTCGATACGTGCCATCCCCACGAGGCAGGGTTCTCGCTATTCATATTCAATAGGCCAATCCTTAGAAGTCTGATGTGATCCATCGATCCACTCTGCCCTGGCGCTTTGATCGTACCATGCCGGAGAAGAATGAATTCGTCAAGAGAAGAACGCTGAGAATAAGAATGCTGTTCTTCGGCCTTCTCTTCCGCCATACCTTTTGTAACGCCCCGAGTTCCGAGGAGCCGGGAACGTCACTTTTCTAAATTCTTGAATAAAACTTTTGTTGCGGAAAATGATTAAATATTAAATATCGCATTTATTGAATAAAAGTTTAGCGATAATTCAAATGGAATAGGTAAATTCGTACAAATTTATAAAAATGACAATTCTTGATAAAATGAAATAATTATTTCAAAGCTCACGACTTTTAAAAATATCAATTTGTAATTTTCCGTCATTGCCCATCACTCGCCACCGTCTCCGAAATCTGTAAAAGATTTTTAAAAACGGGTTGAGCATTTCATAGAAATACTCAGTAGACTCGCGCATAATAATCATTTAACGTTATAAATTAAAACACATAATCCTGATATTCAAGTCTCAGGTGTCTAACGATCACCAGTATTCTCATGAACATAAAGTTCAAGTTCTCATGCATTTAAGCAAGTAATTCTCATGAACATAAAGTTCAAGTTCTCATGCATTTAAGCAAGTAATTCTCATGAACATAAAGTTCAAGTTCTCATGCATTTAAGCAAGTAATTCTCATGAACACAATCATACATGCTAAACTTATAAATCAAATAATTATTGATGCGCACTTTTGAAAAACGTAAATTTGTAGATAAGAGTCTACCTTAAATCCGACGAGTGCAAAGTTGAGCGGGAAACGACTTAACTCCTTTAAAATCTCCGTACGCTTCGTCTAACCAATTAGAAGATCAAGTCGAATTAGTCTTTTGAAATCTATAGTTTAAAATGATATATTACAATTTGGGGACTTAAATTGATGATTTGAAAGTTGATGGACTAAAATGAATAATTTGAAAGTTCAGGGACTAAAATGAATACTTTTCAAACTTGCGGGACTAAAATGTAAATTCTCAAAAACTGGGTCGAAGTTCAAAATGAATATTAAATTGTAGGGCTTGAAATAAGTGATTTTAAAACTATAGGGATCCATTTGAAACACTTTAAAACTTAAGGACTAAATTGACTATTTTTGAAACTTGGGATTTAAAATCAAATGAATTAAATCGGCAGGGACTGAGATAAACAGTTCATAAACCTTGGGGCTAAAATAACAACCTTTGAAATTTAAAGTAAGATTTTAAAACATTTAAGCTGTAGGGACTGCTATAGATTATTTTAAAACTTGAGGACTGATTTGAAACAATTTAAAACTTCAGGGACCAAGCTGCAAATTTGAAAAATCAAAATTTAATAAAATCAAATCTTTCTCTCTCTCCTACCCATTTCATCGGAGCAGAGGGAGGAGAGACGCGACGGAGGAGGAAGAAGTCCGTCGTCCAGCCGGCGGTTCGCCGGCGCAATGCCGGCGCAGGATGCGGCCAACGGCGAGGGTTCCACTAGGCTAGGTTTGTGTGGATTTGGTGCAGTTTTGGGTGCTGGAAAATGGCGTGAAACCGAAGTCAAAACGAGCTGGGTTAGTGATCTTTCCGGCGAAGGAACCGGCGATCGAGGTAGGTAAGTATGGGTTATGTCTTATTTTGTGGTTTTGGGTTTTCTTTGGGTTCGATTGGTGGTATATTGGGTTGGGGCAGTGGCCGGCTATGGTGGCAGTGAAATGGTTGCGGTGTCTGTGTGTGGTGGTGGCGGCGGTTGAGGTCGTGGTTTGGGCGTGGTGATGATGGTTGCAGGAGATGGCTGGGCAGTGGGGGGAGTTTGGTGGTGTGGCCTGCGTGTGGTGGCTGCAAGATTGTGGACTGGTGATGTGTGTGTTGATGGTGACATAGGTGATGGCTGAATGGTGGTTTGTGATTGAGGTGAGTTGGATCCTGGCTATGGCAGTGGAGGTGGTTGGTCGTGGCTGGATTGGTGATGATGGTGAACGATGGTGGTCCTAGGTGTGTGCTGGAAGTGGTGATGAAGTAGGAAAGAAACGCTACCTCCGCTGAATTGGGAGACTGGGATGGTGATGGTGATGGTGATGCTGAAATGGTGCTGCACAGGGGCGGTTTGGGCGATGCTTGGTGATGAAGGAGGTGGCTGCTCCATGGTGAAGTTTGGAGTCGCTGGAGGGATTGTCTGAAGAATGTGGTTGAGTTGGGTTTGCTGGAAAGTGGTTGCAATGGTGTTGGGAGAGGTGAAGAGTATGGGTTGAGGGGGTTGGGGAATGTGAGGGAATCTTATGGGGTTGATGGATGTGGGTTGGTAGAGTGTGAAAATCAAGACAACATGCACGTAGTTTGAGGAAAATCTATACGCGAAATCAACTGGATCAGAAGAATTAAACTGATAAAAAAATGAGATTGATGAAATTTGGGATAAAATGATTTTAACACGATTCGGACTTAGAGACGATTTGAAAGAAATAAAATAAATAAATAAAATGATGTAATTTTAGAAAATTCGGAATTTGTTTAAAATTGAATTAATTCGATATTTCTCGACTTGGCTAGACGAACGCGTCGTGACGTTAACTTAAAATGAGTGAGATTGCAGCGGCACGTTTTTCGAAACCTTGAATTAATTATTAAATTGCGTTAAAAATTCTTGGTCGCTACAACCTTACCCCCTTAAAATAATTTCGTCCTCGAAATTAAACTTACTTGATCTACTCTTTCTGGATACTTGTCAAGGATCTCTTCTTCATTTCCCAAGTAACTTCATCATTATTATGTCTACCCCACTGGACTTTGACTAAAGGAATCTCTTTGTGTCTTAAGACATGGACTTCTTCTCTCTACTATGCACATAGGTGCCTCTCTATAAGTCAAATCTTTCTGAACTGCAAGAGACTGATAATTCACCCCATGACTAGAATTATGAACATACTTTCTCAACAGAGAAATATGAAAAATATTGTGAACAACTGCAAGTTCTGGTGGCAAAGCCAAATAATAAGCCACAATATCCACTTCTCTAGTATTTCAAATGGTCCGACAAAACAAGACCTAAATTTCCCGTTCTTGTCGAAACGAAAATTACCCTTCATAGGAGTTACTTGCAAGAACACTTTCTCTCTAATCTCCAACATTAAGTCTTTTCTTCTTTGATCGGCATAACTATTCTGTCTGTCTTGGGCAGCTCTACTTCGTACTCTGATCTTCTCGATAGTATCAACTGTTCTTCTCAATTAATTCTGAACCCAATGATTTCTTCTCATTAACTTCATCCCACTCGATTGACGATCAACATCGCCGTCCATACAAAGCTTCATAGGGTGCCATACCAATGGTAGCTCGAAAATTATTTGTTGTAGGCAATCTCTACTGATAGAAAATGTATCTCTCAATTACCATTTGAGTCTAGAACACATGCCATAAGCATATCTTTCAATGTCTGAATCTGGAGATGGTATAATTTAGTACCCACTGCCACATGTAAACTGTTCCAAATCTCGAAGTAAAACTCGAATCTCTATCCGAAAAATGAACACTAACAATACATGAAATCGGACAACCTCTCTAACATATATCTGTACCTCATACGAAGCTATGCGAAAATACGCTCGATAGCTATTGAGTAGAACTAAATCAATCATCCGTCATTATCCAACTTATTAACTCATTCATTAACCTTCTACTCCCAAACTTTCCAGAATCTATACTGATATCGAATCCACGATATAAACATCAATTATTCAAATGCTTAAACTAGAAATCCAAGAAGATTGATCAAGAATAATACCTTATCACCCAAAACATAGAAACGTGGTATCAATTCCAAAACATTTGGGTACAAACTCAAACTTGGCAGAATCTTTCTGAAGAGATTTACAAACGAAATCATTTCTAAACTCGACTGAAACTTCCCTTTCAAGATGAAGGAATTCAAACTTAAATCCTTTAGTCCATACTTTTAAATCATGTATCAAGTATCTGATATCACATACTCATTCTAGCTGAGGGCAAAGGTACTTACTTAAAGTATCATCACAAGAATCAAATCTGATATTCTGAACTTAAGAAACCTCACTAACTTTCCAATCTGAAGTTCAAGATTCAATTTCCCTGTTCTCCCAAAACTTCACTTCATGTTACCATTTGAACAATACTCTGATTAAGTCTATCACCATTGGCCAAGACTTCTGTGAATCATATAGGATTCCTCATCAAGTTTACTTAACCCAAATATACAATCTCTTTATAGATAAAGTCACACAACTGGTCATCTCAGGTTTTCCATCATTGTAGTAAAACATCTTACTCACATCAAAAGTACAACTGATAACAAGAAATCGAAACTGCATAACCAAAATCTTAAATAAATCTTTATATCTTATGACTCAAAATGAAGATTCTCAATCGTAGGTAATATTTCACCATAATGCAATAACCCATCAAAATGAGATCAATTGACTCCATATATTCACACAATCCTTCGAAGGATAACCATAACATCTATTACCCGTCTAGTCACCATATCTTGTAGTAATCATGTAACATGTCACTTATCATCGTATCATATGACCTCAAATAATCATATCAATCTCTCTAAGATTTCAATATAATAACCATCATATCTATCACGTGAACCTTGTACGTCAATCTGCTCACTAAGATTATATATCAATCTCTTAAACTAAATAAATCTTGGATTCTGTCATTGCCGCTCCTTCTGCACACTACTCCGTAATAAGTCATTACTGTGAAGGCTGATCCTCATTTCCACAAATTCTATCCATAAGGACAAATACATAAAATTTCATTTCTTGTTTTCGAACCAAAATACCATTAGTAACTCTTTCCAAAATTTCAAGGTAGGATCTTATCATAAACTTTCCTCCGTTCCAATGCATTACTTCTGCAATACTTGAGCAAATTTAGGACCTGATAAAATTTCTGTCATCACTTTCATCAAACAATTTTCTCTCATGATCTTCTAATATCATAAATGAAAACTTAATGTACATCTGTGAATCATTCACATTACGAGGAAACCCTGATTCATTTCCATGACTGTGACTCATCTTTCCTCGAATTCTACTTAGAACCAAATATAGCATAACTGATTCATGAAAAGTCAACTTACTTCATAATCTCAATACATCGCCACCTTCAGTTCTCATCATCACATTACTCCTTATAATCATCTATTGCACCCTTAATATTCAAACGACCTTATGACCATTATCATAATCTCACATAGTCCCAATCATTCGATCATATGTCTCCAAATTCTCACTATAATAAATCTCGATACTTTAAGGGCGTCATACTGTAAAATACTTCCAATGTCTCTCATTCATGATAACTGACTTTTCCAAATAATCTTATTACTTATAAACAACCAAATCTTACGCATCATCTACCAATCAACTTCCAAAACAAATCAACAGTATTATCATATATCCTCATCATTTATAATATTCTCCAATACAAGTGATCATCTCCAACTAGTACTCAATTCGTTCTCAAAATAATCAAGATTCTTCTTAATAACACCCTAATATTTATCTTCACTCATCTTTCAAAATGTACCTTGACATCCCAGTAGTTGTATACACCATCTTGTTTTGAAATTGTGCAACAAGGAGATCATTTCAATATAATTATCTCCAATACAAAATGATTATGCTTCGAATAAGCCAAAAATATCTCAAGAGTCATTATCCCTTTAAATCACTTACTAAATCTTGCTTGCGGTGTAAATGAACTTGCAACTCTAACCTTAATTCTCTTAGTTGGTTGCTTTACCATACCATGCTCTTAACTCAAACTGATAAAATTCCGGACAGAGTCTCCCTTGTAATATGGACTTATCCAACCTGTAGGTATACTTCATAACCAACAATAACAACCTGTAGTTATATTCCACATCTGACCACCACGATTAAATATTGGCAACAATTCCAACATACTTCAATACTACCAAAATATCCCAGAAAATTAATTCATCATTCCTCAACATAACGATCTCAAATTATATTTTCCAATATCACGATATCACTTCTTCAATACATTAATTGGCTCAAATGACCACTCATTCATCATACTTATAAAATATATACCACAAATCAATATTTCCAAAATTTCTTCACAAGGTCAAACATTCTTCAACACAGAGGCATAATTCACTTACTCAAACACAATATCAATTCTTAATTCCCAATAATTTAGAATCAAAACTTTAAATCTCAAAGTTCATAATTCTTCTCATACAAGTCTCAATAAAATCATATTACTCATAATCGCAACATCTCATCACATCTTCATAAAATTGGCTTGCTATCTCTCGTTGATATATTCCGAAAATATTGTCTAATCCTTTCTTTTGACTTCTCGTAAATGGTGTCATGTCTAAAATAAATTATGCAAAGTCCAGTTAGGGTTCATCATTTCTAAGTTCGAGGACAAAAATTATTATAAAATCATTCTTAAGTCATATTATTCCCATTATGCTCAACACTCGTTCTCTTTCTTTTCTTTTCTTTCTAAAAATTTCTCATTATGCTCCGAAACTTATTTCTTTCTTTCTTTCTGAAAAACTTTTCGTTATGCTTCAAAACTCATTTCTTTCTTTCTTATGCAGATAAAATCTCTTTCTCTTTAGTAACGACCCGGCTCCCTCGCTGGGGCCTTATCCGAGTCGTACTCATAGTCTTTACTTCTTTCTCATGCATTTAAGCAAGTAAGTTTTAACAAGCATAACGTCATCATAAATCTTCTTTCTCTTTCTCATAAATCATTAAAATAAGTATCCGAAATACTCTTCATTCTTTCTCATAAATCAGTAAAATAAGTATTCGAAATACTGAAATAACTTTAAACATCTTATACTTCTTTACCTCGGAGTCGGTGGAACGAATGATGGCAGTGGCAATCTTCATTAATAATTACATAACGAAAAACGTTATCTTGAAAATTTCTTTGTGAAAACTTACCAGTCTACAGAAACGCAGACTGGCTCTGATACCAAGCTGTAACGCCCCGAGTTCCGAGGAGCCGGGAACGTCACTTTTCTAAATTCTTGAATAAAACTTTTGTTGCGGAAAATGATTAAATATTAAATATCGCATTTATTGAATAAAAGTTTAGCGATAATTCAAATGGAATAGGTAAATTCGTACAAATTTATAAAAATGACAATTCTTGATAAAATGAAATAATTATTTCAAAGCTCACGACTTTTAAAAATATCAATTTGTAATTTTCCGTCATTGCCCATCACTCGCCACCGTCTCCGAAATCTGTAAAAGATTTTTAAAAACGGGTTGAGCATTTCATAGAAATACTCAGTAGACTCGCGCATAATAATCATTTAACGTTATAAATTAAAACACATAATCCTGATATTCAAGTCTCAGGTGTCTAACGATCACCAGTATTCTCATGAACATAAAGTTCAAGTTCTCATGCATTTAAGCAAGTAATTCTCATGAACATAAAGTTCAAGTTCTCATGCATTTAAGCAAGTAATTCTCATGAACATAAAGTTCAAGTTCTCATGCATTTAAGCAAGTAATTCTCATGAACACAATCATACATGCTAAACTTATAAATCAAATAATTATTGATGCGCACTTTTGAAAAACGTAAATTTGTAGATAAGAGTCTACCTTAAATCCGACGAGTGCAAAGTTGAGCGGGAAACGACTTAACTCCTTTAAAATCTCCGTACGCTTCGTCTAACCAATTAGAAGATCAAGTCGAATTAGTCTTTTGAAATCTATAGTTTAAAATGATATATTACAATTTGGGGACTTAAATTGATGATTTGAAAGTTGATGGACTAAAATGAATAATTTGAAAGTTCAGGGACTAAAATGAATACTTTTCAAACTTGCGGGACTAAAATGTAAATTCTCAAAAACTGGGTCGAAGTTCAAAATGAATATTAAATTGTAGGGCTTGAAATAAGTGATTTTAAAACTATAGGGATCCATTTGAAACACTTTAAAACTTAAGGACTAAATTGACTATTTTTGAAACTTGGGATTTAAAATCAAATGAATTAAATCGGCAGGGACTGAGATAAACAGTTCATAAACCTTGGGGCTAAAATAACAACCTTTGAAATTTAAAGTAAGATTTTAAAACATTTAAGCTGTAGGGACTGCTATAGATTATTTTAAAACTTGAGGACTGATTTGAAACAATTTAAAACTTCAGGGACCAAGCTGCAAATTTGAAAAATCAAAATTTAATAAAATCAAATCTTTCTCTCTCTCCTACCCATTTCATCGGAGCAGAGGGAGGAGAGACGCGACGGAGGAGGAAGAAGTCCGTCGTCCAGCCGGCGGTTCGCCGGCGCAATGCCGGCGCAGGATGCGGCCAACGGCGAGGGTTCCACTAGGCTAGGTTTGTGTGGATTTGGTGCAGTTTTGGGTGCTGGAAAATGGCGTGAAACCGAAGTCAAAACGAGCTGGGTTAGTGATCTTTCCGGCGAAGGAACCGGCGATCGAGGTAGGTAAGTATGGGTTATGTCTTATTTTGTGGTTTTGGGTTTTCTTTGGGTTCGATTGGTGGTATATTGGGTTGGGGCAGTGGCCGGCTATGGTGGCAGTGAAATGGTTGCGGTGTCTGTGTGTGGTGGTGGCGGCGGTTGAGGTCGTGGTTTGGGCGTGGTGATGATGGTTGCAGGAGATGGCTGGGCAGTGGGGGGAGTTTGGTGGTGTGGCCTGCGTGTGGTGGCTGCAAGATTGTGGACTGGTGATGTGTGTGTTGATGGCGACATAGGTGATGGCTGAATGGTGGTTTGTGATTGAGGTGAGTTGGATCCTGGCTATGGCAGTGGAGGTGGTTGGTCGTGGCTGGATTGGTGATGATGGTGAACGATGGTGGTCCTAGGTGTGTGCTGGAAGTGGTGATGAAGTAGGAAAGAAACGCTACCTCCGCTGAATTGGGAGACTGGGATGGTGATGGTGATGGTGATGCTGAAATGGTGCTGCACAGGGGCGATTTGGGCGATGCTTGGTGATGAAGGAGGTGGCTGCTCCATGGTGAAGTTTGGAGTCGCTGGAGGGATTGTCTGAAGAATGTGGTTGAGTTGGGTTTGCTGGAAAGTGGTTGCAATGGTGTTGGGAGAGGTGAAGAGTATGGGTTGAGGGGGTTGGGGAATGTGAGGGAATCTTATGGGGTTGATGGATGTGGGTTGGTAGAGTGTGAAAATCAAGACAACATGCACGTAGTTTGAGGAAAATCTATACGCGAAATCAACTGGATCAGAAGAATTAAACTGATAAAAAAATGAGATTGATGAAATTTGGGATAAAATGATTTTAACACGATTCGGACTTAGAGACGATTTGAAAGAAATAAAATAAATAAATAAAATGATGTAATTTTAGAAAATTCGGAATTTGTTTAAAATTGAATTAATTCGATATTTCTCGACTTGGCTAGACGAACGCGTCGTGACGTTAACTTAAAATGAGTGAGATTGCAGCGGCACGTTTTTCGAAACCTTGAATTAATTATTAAATTGCGTTAAAAATTCTTGGTCGCTACACCTTTCCTTTCTCGAGTGTTCTAATCTGACTTGTCTGATTGCATGAACTCTGCGCAAAAAAAGAATGAATCGGGGCATCCATCGGGTCATCAGGAGATGAAGAAACCAGAACTTTTGCCAGTGTTCTAACATGAATTGTGTTCCACTCTTCCTTCCTTGTATGGTCCATCCAAAGGCAGGTTCAGGCGATTCCGTAGTCAAATAAGACTTTCTTTATCTGTCGGTCCAGAGTTCACCAAGTTCAGGGAGAAAGGGAGGATGTGGGACCATTCCAGATATCCACTCATTCGATATACGACTTCGAAAGCTTACACGTACGAAATAGCCTAGGAAAGAAGAATCGAAAGCATCAAAGCTTAGAATGCTAGCAGACCCAAAAGCTAGCACGGAATAGGGAGCCGCTAAAGCCCTTAGCAGACTTCCTGTTAGGCTTGGCCTGATAGAAGGAATGCGGACGAAGAGTTTTCTCAGACTCCTATCTTGTTCCTAGCTAGCTTTCCACATCTCAAAGCCAAACTTGACTATCCTTTGTTTTGCATCTAACTTCTTGATTGATTTCACTCCCGGCAAGCGAGGACCCGTCCGAGCGATCTTGGCTACCGGTGTGACAGGTCTGTCTAGTACAGTAGATCGCTATCAGGCAACACTGTCTCCATCCTATCTTCTTGATTAAAGCCTTGCTAAAGCGGATCAGGAATCAAAAACCAGGTATGAGCCATAGCACAGGGACTCTCGGTTGGTCGTAGAAATGAAAGAGTTTTCTCTAGTGAAGCTTTAAGAGAAGAGATAGGGGCAAGTAGTCTACAACTATCCTTGCTTTGTTGCCAGCTTTCATAGTATAAAAAAGAGGTGGCTTTCCGATGTCTACTCAGCGAAAGACTAGCTCTTATCTTTAACTAGAAGCAATAGCGCCTAAGATGGAGCAAGAAAGATTACTCTATCCTGTGCACCCCTAAGGAATGATGGGACCCTTCAGTGATCGGTTTAGCGGCTAAAAAGAAAAAGCGTAAAAACATCTCATCTCCCTTTTCGGCTTCCTTCTTTTGATGACTAAGAGCGGGTCAGGCTAGCATTGACTTATTCAATCTCTTGTGCTTACGCAACCTTAGCTTCACGTCAGTAGTGGATAAGTTTCGCAAGTCAAAGGTTTTCTGAATGTGCTAGTCATCACTATTTGGTACTAAAAAAAAAAGAAATCCTTGAAAGGCAAAGCGAAAGTGCCCCCTGCACCGGATAAGGGTCATGTGTACTGCATGCAGTCAAAAGATTAGCATTAGCACAGGGTACATTGAGGACCATCTCTATGCTCGCAAAAAGCTTTTCCCTCAAACTCTTCCGATCCGGAAGCATAATTAGGGAGAAGTGCTTTTCAGTGCCTGATTCTACGAAGTGAAAGATCACTTTTCCTTTGTTTCGAATTGACATCGGGAGAGACAACATCGGTTGGCTAGACAACTAACCCGAAGTTCGATCGAGTCCCAGGGATGTGCCCTGACAGCATAGTTCACCTTCCGAACCTCTAATGCCCTCCGAAAGGAAGGAACGAGTCGCTTCCCCCTTTCCTTCACCACCAGCTGGAGCGCAGTCTTCGCTGGTCTCAAGGTTATCAACAAGACAAGACCGATAACGTGGCTACGAGCTCTTTCCTTACTTTGACCCCAAGCGGGCACGGTGACAAGACTTTGATGCGGGGTTCGGCATGGTCCTCGAGTACAAGTCTGGGAGGACCAATTTGATTACGTCATACAGGACTTCCACACGGCATGCCAGTACAATGAAAATCTCTCCTTCGGAAGCCTTGAAATGAGAAAAAAGGTGACATACATTCCTTTCGAGGACATAATAGTGATGACTATCGAGCACACTCTGTTATATAGATCCCAATCAATGGTTTTTGGGGGAAGTCGATGTTTGCTTTCCCCCTATTCTTTATGACATGTTTCCTCTTCTCCGTAGTGATCAGTGTATGCACGTAGCGTCACAGTCAATCTTTCATGCTTGGTTCCGGTCGCGATCTTCTTCTAACTGCAGGAGTGCCGCGCCGTGTGTTACTCTTGTTGTTTCTAATGAATAGCCTTTTTCTTTCTTCTAGCTGTAAACCGGACCACTCTTCCGAAAATTGAAATGAGGAAGGAATGGAATCGAATTTTCGTGCCTAATGGAGATTTGAGAAAGTCACTCCAAAAGGAGTGCCACGACACAATAACTACTACAGGGGGCTGGTCACCCGAGAACGCACCGCACAATGGCCTTGAGGGGCTACTATTGGCCAAGGATGATGTATGTCGAAGAATCAAATATGTAAGGACGTGCCAACAAGATAAGGTTGAGCGAGCAAAAGCCATCGGATTACTCGAGCTGAACCCGCCTTCCTTACCTTAATCAATAGATAGGTTTAGTCAAGCCAGCCGTTGAGATCGTTATTTCGTATAGATAGTGAGTAAAGCGAGATGGAGAAAGAAAGGATCTTGCTTGCCCCAGAAAGTCAAAGAAGGAATTTCTTCGATTGACCGCTTCGAAAGAAGAACCCTTCTTTGAATCAGCAATTGATCAAACTTCCGGCTCAAAGTTCGAACGCGAAGCCAATTCCGATTCAAGGTAAGATGAGTCTTTTCCTTTTGACTATCTCTCGAGCACAGGTCCATGGTGAACATTCTGCCATACTTGGCGTCCAAACGGCACTACTGAGTGGAGCATATTGAGGAGAGTCTTAGGCTCTTCAAGACCTCTTTCGCTCCTTTTAGAATCAATATTAATCCCCTATTTATGTGCTTTCTTGCTTTGAGAATTACATGTTAGTCATCTTAATGACTTAGTATTGGTAGCTTGTGCTATGGTACAATATTAATCATATTACTTAGAATGTATTGGTAGGCTTGCTTGCTTTAGGGCGTCAGTTGTGGCTTGACTTCTTTAAGTTCAGCTAGTTGATATCGAGAAAGCTCCTTAATGGCCACCTCATCCCTGTTCTCCGGGTTCTAAGTGAACGAAGCGATTGTTCCACAGGTAGAACATCGTCACCTTATTCGATCGATTGAAGAGGCATGAAGCTACTGGGACAAACGAAAGCTAACGTCTGATAACGTATCTAAGATAGTGGCAGGAGATGGATATCAAACTGATTTGGCCCTATGGAGAGCGGCTGAGACAAAACAAGATCTTGTGTCTTCCCCCATATCTCGCTTTGACAAAGCCAGATCGTCAAATTGCATAGAAAGCAGATCCGGTGCGACGAGAACTCATCCAATGCGGTTTTGTTCTCTCAGTCAGACAGTCTATTGCTCTCAGCAGCAGTTCATTGGTCATACCCTCGGTGGGTGATGACTAGTAGTGCTTCCTGATTGAGTTCTCACCCTCTATTGATAGATCAAGAGTTCCGGCCCGGCTATGATTCCATCAACAAACCCGATTCGGTATAAAAGCTTAGCTTCTATTAAAATAATCTATTTTGGAAAGCTATTAGAAAGCTTTACTGGTCTCCCCAACTCTGTTTTTCACTCTAAAACCGCAAGCAGAAGGATGAGCCTTGGGGCCACCTTCCCAAGAGGTTGATTCACCGAAAAGGGGTGTAGCGCCCCGAGTTCCGTATACCCGATTCACTACGTCATTTTCTGTCTAAATTTTTCGAATAATATTTTTGCGGAAGAAATAATTGAAATTCATTTTTTGGCAACATTAAATAAACTGTAATGGCCGATAAAATTGAAACATTTATGAAACCATTTGAATAGTAAATCGAACCATTAATTTTGTAAAGAAATTGACAATGTCATAATTTCTCAAATAAATGAACTTCTCTAAATTATTCGATTGTTTGGAAAAATACGGAAATCATTAACGTCAAACTTTCAACCGTTTAACGATTATTGCCACCATCATTCATCGCTCGCCACCGTCTCCGAAATCTGCAAAACTGTTAAAAAGTAGGGTGAGTATTTCATGGGGGAAATACTCAGTAGACTCATCGCAAATTAATTAATTTATAAGATGATTAAACACATAAATCCCGGCTCTTTATAAAACGGGCATTGATAGAGCTTCTTTATAAAACGGCTCTTGATAAAACTCATATTGTGCATTACAACACGGGACATATTTTGCAAATCATAGGCTCTTTGAAAATAGCTCTTTGAAAACAGCTCTTTGAAAACCATATACTTATAAAAACATTTTAATTATGCCAAACATAATTTCTTTTGAAAGCATAACATAAGATAGGATTGAAATCCTCATAAACATAGGGAGACACAAGAATTTTACCGAACTTCGGTGGCAAGAATTCTTATGCAGTAAAATCATAGTAACAGTAAGTATACCAAAACATAATTCTTGAAATTCATAGGGATCATTTCCATCATAACATAAGATAGGATCAAAATCCTCATAAACATATGAGACAGGAATTTTACCGAACTTAGGTGGCAAATCCTCATAAACATATGGAAACATAGGAATTTTACCGAACTTCGTGGCAAATCCTCATAAACTTATGGAGACACAAGAATTTTACCGAACTTCGTGGCAAGAATTCTTATGTGCATAGCAATGATCCAAAACATATAAAACATTTTCCTAAAAACATAGGGTATACTTACTTTTCATAAAAAAAACATAAGGTATATTTACCTTTCATAAAAACATACTTGCTTTTCTTAAAAATTGACTTTCACAAGTCACATGACATTTATATGAAATCATAATTTAAATCAATTAATAAGTGCGAGTCTACCTCAAATCCGACGAGTGCAAAGTTGAGCGGGAATGACTTCAATTTCTTTAAATTCTCCGTACGCTTCGTCTTAGCCAATAAGTCACTTTAGTCTATCGAATATATAGTTCAAAATGATAAATTATAATTTGAGGACTAAAATTGATGTTTTGAAAGTTGATGGACTAAAATGAATACTTTTGAAAGTTCAGGGACTAAAATGAATACTTTTAAAACTTGGGCTTAAAAGTAAATCAACAGTGACTGAAAATAATAGATTTTGAAAATGAAAGGGCTGATTAAGACTCATTTAAAACTTAAGGGCTGAATTAAGACATTTTAAAACATAGGGACTGAATTGAAAGGTTTTAAAACTTCAGGGACAAAACTGCAGATTCTGAAATTTAAAATATGTATTCAGATATATTTCTCTCTCTATCTATTATTCAGACAGAGTGAGACAGGCGAGAGGGAAACGAGAGGCGGAAGTGCGAGGGTTGCGAGAGAAAATCGTGATTTCCGGCAACGGTGTGCCGGCGCAACATCGTCGGAAGGTAGCGGTGAACGACGGCAAGAGAGTGGTTAAGGTTTATGAGAGGATTGGGTGCGAGTTTGTGTGCGAACCAAGTCAAATAACGAGGCTTAAATTCGCGGTTCTTCCGGTGGAAATCAGGCCAGAGCTAGGTCGAATCAAGGTAAGGTTCTAGGCTTCGATTCTTCTCAGTTTTGGGTTTTGATTTGAATTAAAAATGGAAGTTGATTTAGGACTGGGCAGTTTGGGGAAAAGCTGAAATGGATGTAATTGGGATTTGAAATTAGCTTTGATAATAGTCGTGTGATGATTGCAGAGGAATTGATACTGGAGTTGCTGAAACCATGGTTTGGTAGAGAGGTCAACTTGGGTTGATGGAGATGGTGCAGTGTAGCGGTTGAACTGTGGTTTTATGAATTGGCTGTGAATTGATTTCTTGGAAGTGTGACAGAGTCATGTGATGATGATGATTGGTGGTGCTGCAGGGGTGGTGACGGTTGTGTAGTGATGGTGGCTGCAAATGGTTTGAAGAGTGCTGGTTGCCGGTTTGTGATCTGTGTGATGGTTGTATTGTTATAAGGATGGAAAAGACTGATTGGGTGAAGGTAGTATACTGAAAGCTATAGCTTTCGGCGTTAAGATGCTGAGGATAATTGTTTAATTAGTGTTGGTGGGTGATTAATGAGGTGGAAAGGAGATGGTGTTGGGACAAAATGATGATGGAGGAGTGGAAAAGAAAAGTAGAAAGGGGAAGCTGTCATGGGGAATAATTTTGTTTAAATGATGAATTTGGTGTAAAGATGAAAACGTGGATGAAATTAGGTTTAGGATAATTAACTAAAAATTTGAATACTTTGATTTGAAAATGTATTTAAAACTGATATATTTAGGACTGAAAAATACATTTGAGAATAAACAAATTTTGAAATAAAATTGAAATACGTATTTGGACTTGAAATAATTTGAATAAGGATCATTGGGATATTTTAATAAATTTGGAATTCAAAATGATTTTGAAAATAATACTTTGAATAAATAATTAAAATAACATAATTTTAGAAATTCGGATTTTAATTTAAAATCGAACAAATTCGATATTTCTTGACTTGGCTAGATGAATCCGTCGCGGCATTAATTTCAAAACAATGAGTGAAATAGTAGCGACACAATTTTCTAAATATTAAAAATAATTATAAAATTGTGTAAAAATTCTGAGTCGCTACAATCTTACCTCCTTAAAATAATTTCGTCCTCGAAATTAAACTTACTTGATCTTATGATTTTTGAATACTTAATCAGAATCTCTTCTTCTTTCTCTTATGTAGCATCATCGCTACCATATTTAACCCAACCATATTTAACCCACTGGACTTTGACTAAATGCATCACTTTGTTTTCTCAAGAACATGGACTTTTTTATAGACATATGTGTCTACTCAAAAATTCTTCTGAATCAAAATGAAAATTCCCAATCGTATGTGATATTTCATCATATCTTGTAGTATTCATGTAACTTGTCACTTATCATCGTATCATGTGACCTCAAATATTCGTATATATCTCTAAAATTTCAACAAATCTCTACTGACATATCATATCATAATAATTTTTCCTTTCTTCTTATCATCGAATATTCCCAAAGTAATCAAAGAATTACCTGAATATTCTCTCTACGTAATATACACAATAACATATCAACATAATATCATCAACTTATCTTTCCAATATTTGTAACCCAAAAATTCAGTAAACAAATATCTCCCAAAACTAAGATTCTTTACTTAAATATCACCACATTTCCTGCAAAGTATTTCTTTCACTTGTATATACGTATGAATTCTGATTCAATACGGTCCTTATTTCTCTTTCACGTATTCCCGTATTATTTCTATACCTTGATTATTATATCAAAATATCAGTACCCAAAATCCAAGAAAAATAATTCATACCTCAGATCTTATCATCAAATCTTCCTTTATCAATAAAGTAAACGGTGCATAAACTCTGTCTCCTCTTTTCATTAAAATAATCCTGCACTTTCTTGCTGGACACAACATCACGCGGATTCACTCATATCCTTAATGCTTTTAAATAGTTCATGCTGGGAAGATGTTGAATCATCAAACAATGGATATCATCCTTTCTAACATTCGCAAGTATTATTCCAATCTTCCTATGAATGATCTGAGAAAGATCTATAGAATAAGGCTCTAAAGATTGAGGTTGCTAATGGCTCATGATATTCCAGAAGATGTTCGCTGGTTGATAGAAGCAAAGGTTCGACTATCTGGTGAATTACCTATGACCTTTCCAAAACATATGCCTGGTTTAGGCAAAAGCACTTTCGCAAAGAAACGAAGAGCAAAAAGGCTGGGTGGTTGCTACAAATGTGCTCGTTGGAACTGTGATACTCGTTGCAAATCAGTAGGATATTCTTCTACTAATCGGGATGATAAAATCGAATTCATAAAGGGTGGACTGAGTAAGGAGTCTTTGGATGATATCCGACTGACTATTGAGACGCACCCAAGTGGTTATGTGCAACGTGAACTTCTCTCCTTGTACGCTCAGTTTAACGAGGACAAAAATCGATATAGTCTCCAAAATATAATATCGAAAGATCCTGTTTGCCAGTCTGTTTTAGAAAATGAGGCTTCTGGCAGTTCAGCAATGATATAAGGTAAATCTTTTAAAATATTTTGCTGCTTTCTTTCACGCGTTTTGGAAATAAAATATATTTTCCTTTCTCGAGTTTTGAAAAAAGCTGGAAATAAATATATTTTCCTTTCTCGAGATTTGATAAAGCTGGAAATAAATCACCGAAAGGTGATATCTTTGGTAAAACAGTCAAAAGTTGGCCGATTTTGTCAAAAATAAATCTTTACTTTTTCAGAATCAATCAAAAACAGTAAATTTTTCCGGCTTTAAATAGCCAAACATATTTCATAGTTCAGGCATCCCAAAATCACATCTTCTTCGTAAGTTTTCCTTTCTTTACTATCAAAGATGGAAGCACCAAAACTTCGACAGATCAAAACTATTTGTGTATTTTGTGGATCAAAAGTGGGGAAAGGCTTCGGTTATCTAGAAGCGGCCGTAGATCTTGGAAAGAAACTGGGGGAAAAAGGTATCACTCTTGTGTATGGGGGTGGTAGCAGTGGTCTAATGGGTTGTGTTTCCCAATCTGCTCTTGCAGAGAAATCAAAAGTAATCGGTGTCATACCTGTCCCTTTGGTAGATGTTGCAGGCAAAACACGAGGGCATGAAGTTCAAACCTTATCCATCCATGAACGCATAACTTGTATGCTATATGGTTCTGATGCCTTTATAGCCCTGCCCGGAGGTTTTGGTACCTTAGAAGAAATCTTTAACATTACCTCGTGGGCTCAACTAGATCTCCATACTAAGCCTATTGGGCTTCTGAATGTTAACAATTTCTTTGATGGTTTGTTAACCTTTCTTGATTATGCTGTGGAACAGGGATTCATCTCTCCATTTTCCAGAAGGCTTCTTATTTCTGCTCCTACTATTGATGAACTACTGGATAAGCTGCAGTCATATATCTCAATACAAGATCCAGCAGGAGTTAAGATAGATTGGTCGCAAGGAAGGGGAATCAAGCGAAAATGGAGTCCGGTTAATGTAAACTTAACTCTGTGAATCTTAGAATAGGTGGGGGTAGAGTACGGAGTATTCTCACTCTCGAGACACCCCTCCATTTACTAGGATTTCCTTAATGTTTAAATCTTGTGTGTACCTCAAAGGTTCCAGGTGGTAGATTACGGAGTATTCTTACTCTCGAAACACACCTCTTTGAAGGTTTTCTCTTTATATCCTCAAAAGATCAGAGGTGGTAGGATACGGCTACTCTGGAAACACATCTCTCATTTTGAGGATCTTTCCATGTTTTTCTCTTATGCTTTCATGTGTTTCATGTATTTCCTTTCCAGTGTGACTCTTGTGTGTTCTCCTTATGAGAAAATAATAAAATCTCTGCTATCATCTACTAAATCTCGTTTGTGATGTAAATGAACTTGCATGTCTAACCTTAATTCCTTTAGTAGATGCTTATCATATCATGCTCTTAATTCCAAATGATAAAATTCTGAACAGAGTCTCCCTTGTAATTTGGACTTATCCAAACCATAAGCATACTTCATAACTCACAATAATAAATAACTCCACATTTGATCACAACGATCTAAAAATATTGAAAACGATTCCAACACTTCAATATCATCAAAATATCCCATAATTCAATTCATAATTCCTCAACATAACAATTTCAAATCATATTTTTCAATATCACAATATCACTTCCTTCCATACCTTAATTGGCTCAAAAGATTACTCATACTTATAAATATATGCCATAAATCATATTCCCAAAATTTATTCACAAGGCCAAACTTCATAATAAATTTCTCTTCAACATAGAGGCATAATTCATTTACTTAACATAATATCCATTACTTAAATACCAAAAACTAAGAACCAAATCTTTAAATCTTTAACTTCATAATGCTTCTCATAAAAAATCTCAAAAAAATCATATCACTTATAATCTTAACATATAATCAAATCCTTTCCGTTGACTTCTCTTACTTAGTGCCATGTCTAAAATCAATTATGCAAAGTCCATCTAGGGGTCATCATTTCTAACTCGAGGACAAAAATTATTTAAAAATCATTCTTAAATCATATTATTCCCATTATGCTCAACACTCGTTTTCTTTCTGAAAAATTTCTCATAAATCATAAGTATCCGAAATACTCTTCATTCTTTCTCATAAATCAATAAAATGAGTATTCGAAATACTGAAATAACTTTAAACATCATAAACATCTTTACCTCGGAGTTGGTGGAACGAATGATGGCAGTGGAAATCTTCATCAATAAAAATCTTATAATGGAAAATATTTCTTAAAATTCTTATTTGAAAATTTTACCAGTCTACAGAAACGCAGACTAGCTCTGATACCAACTTGTAGCGCCCCGAGTTCCGTATACCCGATTCACTTCGTCATTTTCTGTCTAAATTTTTCGAATAATATTTTTGCGGAAGAAATAATTGAAATTCATTTTTTGGCAACATTAAATAAACTGTAATGGCCGATAAAATTGAAACATTTATGAAACCATTTGAAATAGTAAATCGAACCATTAATTTTGTAAAGAAATTGACAATGTCATAATTTCTCAAATAAATGAACTTCTCTAAATTATTCGATTGTTTGTAAAAATACGGAAATCATTAACGTCAAACTTTCAACCGTTTAACGATTATTGCCACCATCATTCATCGCTCGCCACCGTCTCCGAAATCTGCAAAACTGTTAAAAAGTAGGGTGAGTATTTCATGGGGGAAATACTCAGTAGACTCATCGCAAATTAATTAATTTATAAGATGATTAAACACATAAATCCCGGCTCTTTATAAAACGGGCATTGATAGAGCTTCTTTATAAAACGGCTCTTGATAAAACTCATATTGTGCATTACAACACGGGACATATTTTGCAAATCATAGGCTCTTTGAAAATAGCTCTTTGAAAACAGCTCTTTGAAAACCATATATTTATAAAAACATTTTAATTATGCCAAACATAATTTCTTTTGAAAGCATAACATAAGATAGGATTGAAATCCTCATAAACATAGGGAGACACAAGAATTTTACCGAACTTCGGTGGCAAGAATTCTTATGCAGTAAAATCATAGTAACAGTAAGTATACCAAAACATAATTCTTGAAATTCATAGGGATCATTTCCATCATAACATAAGATAGGATCAAAATCCTCATAAACATATGAGACAGGAATTTTACCGAACTTAGGTGGCAAATCCTCATAAACATATGGAAACATAGGAATTTTACCGAACTTCGTGGCAAATCCTCATAAACTTATGGAGACACAAGAATTTTACCGAACTTCGTGGCAAGAATTCTTATGTGCATAGCAATGATCCAAAACATATAAAACATTTTCCTAAAAACATAGGGTATACTTACTTTTCATAAAAAAAACATAAGGTATATTTACCTTTCATAAAAACATACTTGCTTTTCTTAAAAATTGACTTTCACAAGTCACATGACATTTATATGAAATCATAATTTAAATCAATTAATAAGTGCGAGTCTACCTCAAATCCGACGAGTGCAAAGTTGAGCGGGAATGACTTCAATTTCTTTAAATTCTCCGTACGCTTCGTCTTAGCCAATAAGTCACTTTAGTCTATCGAATATATAGTTCAAAATGATAAATTATAATTTGAGGACTAAAATTGATGTTTTGAAAGTTGATTGACTAAAATGAATACTTTTGAAAGTTCAGGGACTAAAATGAATACTTTTAAAACTTGGGCTTAAAAGTAAATCAACAATGACTGAAAATAATAGATTTTGAAAATGAAAGGGCTGATTAAGACTCATTTAAAACTTAAGGGCTGAATTAAGACATTTTAAAACATAGGGACTGAATTGAAAGGTTTTAAAACTTCAAGGACAAAACTGCAGATTCTGAAATTTAAAATATGTATTCAGATATATTTCTCTCTCTATCTATTATTCAGACAGAGTGAGACAGGCGAGAGGGAAACAAGAGGCGGAAGTGCGAGGGTTGCGAGAGAAAATCGTGATTTCCGGCAACGGTGTGCCGGCGCAACATCGTCGGAAGGTAGCGGTGAACGACGGCAAGAGAGTGGTTAAGGTTTATGAGAGGATTGGGTGCGAGTTTGTGTGCGAACCAAGTCAAATAACGAGGCTTAAATTCGCGGTTCTTCCGGTGGAAATCAGGCCAGAGCTAGGTCGAATCAAGGTAAGGTTCTAGGCTTCGATTCTTCTCAGTTTTGGGTTTTGATTTGAATTAAAAATGGAAGTTGATTTAGGACTGGGCAGTTTGGGGAAAAGCTGATATAGCGACCCAGAATTTTTATGCAATAAATAATTATTTTAATATTTAGAAAATTGTGTCGCTACTATTTCATTTATTATTTTGAAATTAATGCCGCGACGGATTCGTCTAGCCAAGTCAAGAAATATCGAATTTGTTCGATTTTAAATTAAAATCCGAATTTCTAAAATTATGTTATTTAATTATTTATTTAAAGTATTATTTTCAAAATCATTTTAAATTCCAAATTTATTTATTCTCAAATTTATTTTCAATCCAAAATATGTCTGTTTTAAATACGCTTCTTGATCAAAGTTAGTCCAATTCTTATCATAATCAAAATTTATTCTACAAGTTTTGCTCCTCCTCCATCATCATGATTATGATAATATTCACTCAATTATTCCCTTTCAATTATGATATTCCCCACCATCATCATATTCCCTCCCCATGTGCATTTTCCTTTACCCTCAAACACTCTTCTTTATAGCCGAGCTGCTTCATTCATCATCACCATCACTGTGTTAAACACCACAATCACTGCAATACCAACAAAGCTAAACACCAGGATTATCATCAAATATACCTACCACCCAAATTCTCTGCAACTAGTTTCCCAATCACCGCAACAGCCAATCCACCTCCATTCCCAGAATCTGCAGTATCACCACTCCACAGTCTATACCATCCATTTCAAGATCAAACCACCTGCAGACTACAATCAATGCCAACAATCACCACTGATCAACCACAATTACTACCAAAATGTTATCACCTGCAATTCCTCAATCCAGTCACCACCGGTCAGCTCCATCACTGCCAAGCTGAATTTCTCTGCACATCACCCTGCCCATAGCAACCCCTGCCCTTTCCAACTGCTGCATCCACCACCGAACACCACCTACGGCCTTCAATTTACCAAGTACATTATCATCACCATCATCACCATTTCGAAACCACCCAGCTGCACCACAACACCATCCACTGCCAATCTCCAATTCACCATCAATAAATCTTCACCCAAACCCAAAATCAAACCCAAACCAATTACCCAGTTACTTACCTCAATCCCGACTGCGCTGACCGATTTTCTACCACCGGAAATCGTGATTTTAGCCACTGTTTTAGCCTCGGTCTCGCACTCAAAATCGCAACAAATCCCTCAAAAATCTGAACCAATACCTGTCCGCTGCACGCCTCTACCTTGCGCCGGCGTTTCGCCGATCATATCGCCGGCTGGAAGAGCCCTTCTCCAGTCGGATCGGATGAGAAGAGAGGTTGAGAGAGAGAGTGAATCGAGCGAGAGAAACATGAGAGAGAGAGAGAGAGAGAGAGTAAATCTGAGGATATATTATTTTAATTTCCAAAAATTTCACTTTGGTCCCTGAAGTTTTAAAGGTTTTCAAATCAGTCCCCAACTTTTTAAGTTATCCATTTCAGCCCCAAAGTTTTAAATGATTTACTTCAGCCCTTTAACTTTAAACTCTTTTATTTCAATACCTGCTGATTTACTTTTAAGCCCAAGTTTCAAAGTATTCATTTTAATCCCTCAACTTTCAAAATATCTATTTTAGTCCCTGAACTTTCAAAAGTATTCATTTTAGTCCCTCAACTTTCAAAACATCAATTTTAGTCCTCAAATTATAATTTATCATTTTGAACTATATATTCGATATACTAAAGTGACTTATTGGCTAAGACGAAGCGTACGGAGAATTTAAAGAAATTGAAGTCATTCCCGCTCAACTTTGCACTCGTCGGATTTGAGGTAGACTCGCACTTATTAATTGATTTAAATTATGATTTCATATGAATGTCATGTGACTTGTGAAAGTCAATTTTTAAGAAAAACAAGTATGTTTTTATGAAAGGTAAATATACTTTATGTTGTTATGAAAAGTAAGTATGTTTTTATGAAAAGAAAATATACTTTATGTTTTTACGAAAAGTAAGTATACCCTATGCTTCACGAAAATGTTTTTTTGGATCATTGCTATGAAATCAATCTACCAAGATTGTTTTGGGTCCCATATGATAAGTTATGATATGTTAAGGGGACCGGAGTTTTAGTAGCGCTACACATAAGAATTCTTGCCACCTAAGTTCGGTAACATTCTTGTGTCTCCTATGTTTATGAGGATTTGCCACGAAGTTCGGTAAAATTCCTATCTTTCCATATGTTTATGAGGATTTACCACCTAAGTTCGGTAAAATTCCTGTCGCATATGTTTATGAGGATTTCGATCCTATCTTATGTTATGATGCAATTGATCCCTATGAATTTCAGAAAATTATGTTTGGTATACTTACTACATAAGAATTCTTGCCACCTAAGTTCGGTAAAATTCTTATATTTATGAGGATTTCGATCTTATCCTATGTTATGATGAAAACTTACTGTTATTATGATTTTACTACATAAGAATTCTTGCCACCTAAGTTCGGTAAAATTCTTATATTTATGAGGATTTCGATCTTATCCTATGTTATGATGAAAACTTACTGTTATTATGATTTTACTGCATAAGAATTCTTGCCACCTAAGTTCGGTAAAGTTCTTGTGTCTATTTATGTTTATGAGGATTTCAATCATATCCTATGTTATGCTTTCAAAAGAAATTATGCTTGGCATAATTAAAATATTTTTATAAGTATATGGTTTTCAAAGAGCTGTTTTCAAAGAGCCTATGATTTGCAAAATATGTCCCGTGCTGTAATGCACAATATGAGTTTTATCAAGAGCAGTTTTATAAAGAAGCTCTATCAATGCCCGTTTTATAAAGAGCCGGGATTTATGTGTTTAATCATCTTATAAATTAAATTAATTTGCGATGAGTCTACTGAGTATTTCCCCCATGAAATACTCACCCTACTTTTAACAGTTTTGCAGATTTCGGAGACGGTGGCGAGCGATGAATGATGGTGGCAATAATCGTTGAACGGTTGAAAGTTTGACGTTAATGATTTCCGTATTTTCCAAACAATCGAATAATTTATAGAAGTTCATTTATTTGAGAAATTATGATATTGGCAATTTCTTTACAATATTAATGGTTCGATTTACTATTTCAAATGGTTTCATAAATGTTTTCAATTTTAGCGGCCATTACAGTTTATTTAATGTTGCCAAAAAATGAATTTCAATTATTTCTTCCGCAAAAATATTATTCGAAAAATTTAGACAGAAAATGACGTAGTGAATCGGGTATACGGAACTCGGGGCGCTACAAGTTGGTATCAGAGCTAGTCTGCGTTTCTGTAGACTGGTAAAATTTTCAAAAAGAATTTTTAGAAATTTTTTCCATTATAAGATTTTTATTGATGAAGATTGCCACTGCCATCATTCGTTCCACCAACTCCGAGGTAAAGAAGTTTATGATGTTTAAAGTTATTTCAGTATTTCGAATACTCATTTTATTGATTTATGAGAAAGAATGAAGAGTATTTCGGATACTTATGATTTATGAGAAATAAGAATGTATTTCTTCGAAAATAATGATGTTGTTATGCTTTGTCATAACTTATATGCTTTAATGTATGATTATGAGAAATTTTTTTAAGAAAGAAAACGAGTGTTGAGCATAATGGGAACAATATGATTTTATTGAAAATTAAGTAATGGATATTATGTTGAGTAAATGAATTATGCCTCTATGTTGAAGAGAAATTTATTATGAAGTTTGGCCTTGTGAATAAATTTTGGGAATATGATTTATGGCATATATTTATAAGTATGAGTAACTTTTGAGCCAATTAAGGTATGGAAGGAAGTGATATTGTGATATTGAAAAATATGATTTGAAATTGTTATGTTGAGGAATTATGAATTGAATTATGAGATATTTTGATGATATTGAAGTGTTGGAATCATTTTCAATATTTTTAGATCGTTGTGATCAAATGTGGAGTTATTTATTATTGTGAGTTATGAAGTATGCTTATGGTTTGGATAAGTCCAAATTACAAGGGAGACTCTATCCAGAATTTTATCATTTGGAATTAAGAGCATAATATGATAAGCATCCACTAAAGGAATTAAGGTTAGACATGCAAGATCATTTACATCACAAACGAGATTTAGTAGATGATAGCAGAGATTTTATTATTTTCTCATAAGGAGAACACACAAGAGTCACACTGGAAAGGAAATACATGAAACACACGAAAGCATAAGAGAAAAACATGGAAGGATCCTCAGAATGAGAGATGTGTTTCCGGAGTAGCCGTATCCTACCACCTCTGATCTTTTGAGGAAATAAAGAAACCTTCAAAGAGGTGTGTTTCGAGAGTAAGAATACTCCGTAATCTACCACCTGGAATCTTTGAAGTATACACAAGATTTAAACATTAAGGAAATCCTAGTAAATGGAGGGGTGTCTCGAGAGTGAGAATACTCCGTACTCTACCCCCACCTATTCTAAGATTCAAAGAGTTAAGTTTACATTAACCGGACTCCATTTTCGCTTGATTCCCCTTCCTTGCGACCAATCTATCTTAACTCCTGCTGGATCTTGTATTGAGATATATGACTGCAGCTTATCCAGTAGTTCATCAATAGTAGGAGCAGAAATAAGAAGCCTTCTGGAAAATGGAGAGATGAATCCCTGTTCCACAGCATAATCAAGAAAGGTTAACAAACCATCAAAGAAATTGTTAACATTCAGAAGCCCAATAGGCTTAGTATGGAGATCTAGTTGAGCCCACGAGGTAATGTTAAATATTTCTTCTAAGGTACCAAAACCTCCGGGCAGGGCTATAAAGGCATCAGAACCATATAGCATACAAGTTATGCGTTCATGGATGGATAAAGTTTGAACTTCATGCCCTCGTGTTTTGCCTGCAACATCTACCAAAGGGACAGGTATAACACCGATTACTTTTGATTTCTCTGCAAGAGCAGATTGGGAAACACAACCCATTAGACCACTGCTACCACCCCCATACACAAGAGTGATACCTTTTTCCCCCAGTTTCTTTCCAAGATCTACAGCCGCTTCTAGATAACCGAAGCCTTTCCCTACTTTTGATCCACAAAATACACAAATAGTTTTGATCTGTCGAAGTTTTGGTGCTTCCATCTTTGATAGTATAGAAGAGAAAACTTACGAAGAAAATGTGATTTTGGGATGCCTGAACTATGAAATATGTTTGGCTATTTAAAGCCGGAAAAAAAAAAAAAAATTTACTGTTTTTGATTGATTCTGAAAAAGTAAAGATTTACTTTTGACAAAATCAGCCCACTTTTGAATATTTTTATCGTATCGAGGCTGTCACCTTTCGGCGATTTAATATTTATTTCCAGCTTTATCAAACCTCGAGAAAGGAAAATATATTTATTTCCAGCTTTATCAAACCTCGAGAAAAGAAATATATATTTTATTTCCAAAACGCGTGAAAGAAAGCAGCAAAATATTTTAAAAAGATTTACCTTATATCATTGCTGAACTGCCAGAAGCCTCATTTTGTAAAACAGACTGGCAAACAGGATCTTTCGATATTATATTTTGGAGACTATAACGATTTTTGTCCTCGTTAAACTGAGCGTATAAGGAGAGAAGTTCACGTTGTACATAACCACTTGGGTGCGTCTCAAGAGTCAGTCGAATATCATCCAAAGACTCCTTACTCAGTCCACCCTTTATGAATTCGATTTTATCATCCCGATTAGTAGAAGAATATCCTACTGATTTGCAACGTGTATTACAGTTCCAACGAGCACATTTGTAGCAACCACCCAGTCTTTTTGCTCTTCGTTTCTTTGCGAACGTGCTTTTGCCTAAACCAGGCATATGTTTTGGAAATGTTGATGGTAATTCACCAGATAGTCGAACCTTTGCTTCTATCAACCAGCGAACATCTTCTGGAATATTATGAGCCATTAGCAACCTCAATCTTTCGAGCCTTATTCTATAGATCTTTCTCAGATCATTCATAGGAAGACTGGAATAATACTTGCGAATGTTAGAAAGGATGATATCCATTGTTTGATGATTCAACCTCTTCCCAGCATGAACTATTTAAAAGCGCAAGGATCTGAGTGAATCCGCGTGATGTTGTGACCAGCAAGAAAGCGCAGGATTATTTTAATGAAAAGAGGAGACAAGAAGTAATGCGCTGTTAAATTTTATCGATAAAGGAGATTTGATTGGAGATTTGGAATATTTTCTTGGATTATGGGTACTGATATTTTGTTTTAATAATGATAATCTTGGTATAGTGTGATGATACGTGGAAAGAGTACCGTATTGAATCAGAATTCATACGTATATACAAGTGAAAGAAATACTTTGCAGGAAATGTGGTGACATTTAAATATAGAATCTTAGTTGGGAGATATTTGTTTACTGAATTTTGGGTTACAAATATTGGAAAGATAAGTTGATGATATTATGTTGATATGTTTGGGTATATTACGTAGAGAAGATATTCAGGTAATTCTTTGATTATTTTTGGAATATTCGATGATAAGAAGAAGAGATTTTGATTAAGTATTCAGAAATTATAAGATCAAGTAAGTTTAATTTCGAGGACGAAATTTTTTTAAGGAGGTAAGATTATAGCGACCCAGAATTTTTATGCAATAAATAATTATTTTAATATTTAGAAAATTGTGTCGCTACTATTTCATTTATTATTTTGAAATTAATGCCGCGACGGATTCGTCTAGCCAAGTCAAGAAATATCGAATTTGTTCGATTTTAAATTAAAATCCGAATTTCTAAAATTATGTTATTTAATTATTTATTTAAAGTATTATTTTCAAAATCATTTTAAATTCCAAATTTATTTATTCTCAAATTTATTTTCAATCCAAAATATGTCTGTTTTAAATACGCTTCTTGATCAAAGTTAGTCCAATTCTTATCATAATCAAAATTTATTCTACAAGTTTTGCTCCTCCTCCATCATCATGATTATGATAATATTCACTCAATTATTCCCTTTCAATTATGATATTCCCCACCATCATCATATTCCCTCCCCATGTGCATTTTCCTTTACCCTCAAACACTCTTCTTTATAGCCGAGCTGCTTCATTCATCATCACCATCACTGTGTTAAACACCACAATCACTGCAATACCAACAAAGCTAAACACCAGGATTATCATCAAATATACCTACCACCCAAATTCTCTGCAACTAGTTTCCCAATCACCGCAACAGCCAATCCACCTCCATTCCCAGAATCTGCAGTATCACCACTCCACAGTCTATACCATCCATTTCAAGATCAAACCACCTGCAGACTACAATCAATGCCAACAATCACCACTGATCAACCACAATTACTACCAAAATGTTATCACCTGCAATTCCTCAATCCAGTCACCACCGGTCAGCTCCATCACTGCCAAGCTGAATTTCTCTGCACATCACCCTGCCCATAGCAACCCCTGCCCTTTCCAACTGCTGCATCCACCACCGAACACCACCTACGGCCTTCAATTTACCAAGTACATTATCATCACCATCATCACCATTTCGAAACCACCCAGCTGCACCACAACACCATCCACTGCCAATCTCCAATTCACCATCAATAAATCTTCACCCAAACCCAAAATCAAACCCAAACCAATTACCCAGTTACTTACCTCAATCCCGACTGCGCTGACCGATTTTCTACCACCGGAAATCGTGATTTTAGCCACTGTTTTAGCCTCGGTCTCGCACTCAAAATCGCAACAAATCCCTCAAAAATCTGAACCAATACCTGTCCGCTGCACGCCTCTACCTTGCGCCGGCGTTTCGCCGATCATATCGCCGGCTGGAAGAGCCCTTCTCCAGTCGGATCGGATGAGAAGAGAGGTTGAGAGAGAGAGTGAATCGAGCGAGAGAAACATGAGAGAGAGAGAGAGAGAGAGAGTAAATCTGAGGATATATTATTTTAATTTCCAAAAATTTCACTTTGGTCCCTGAAGTTTTAAAGGTTTTCAAATCAGTCCCCAACTTTTTAAGTTATCCATTTCAGCCCCAAAGTTTTAAATGATTTACTTCAGCCCTTTAACTTTAAACTCTTTTATTTCAATACCTGCTGATTTACTTTTAAGCCCAAGTTTCAAAGTATTCATTTTAATCCCTCAACTTTCAAAATATCTATTTTAGTCCCTGAACTTTCAAAAGTATTCATTTTAGTCCCTCAACTTTCAAAACATCAATTTTAGTCCTCAAATTATAATTTATCATTTTGAACTATATATTCGATATACTAAAGTGACTTATTGGCTAAGACGAAGCGTACGGAGAATTTAAAGAAATTGAAGTCATTCCCGCTCAACTTTGCACTCGTCGGATTTGAGGTAGACTCGCACTTATTAATTGATTTAAATTATGATTTCATATGAATGTCATGTGACTTGTGAAAGTCAATTTTTAAGAAAAACAAGTATGTTTTTATGAAAGGTAAATATACTTTATGTTGTTATGAAAAGTAAGTATGTTTTTATGAAAAGAAAATATACTTTATGTTTTTACGAAAAGTAAGTATACCCTATGCTTCACGAAAATGTTTTTTTGGATCATTGCTATGAAATCAATCTACCAAGATTGTTTTGGGTCCCATATGATAAGTTATGATATGTTAAGGGGACCGGAGTTTTAGTAGCGCTACACATAAGAATTCTTGCCACCTAAGTTCGGTAACATTCTTGTGTCTCCTATGTTTATGAGGATTTGCCACGAAGTTCGGTAAAATTCCTATCTTTCCATATGTTTATGAGGATTTACCACCTAAGTTCGGTAAAATTCCTGTCGCATATGTTTATGAGGATTTCGATCCTATCTTATGTTATGATGCAATTGATCCCTATGAATTTCAGAAAATTATGCTTGGTATACTTACTACATAAGAATTCTTGCCACCTAAGTTCGGTAAAATTCTTATATTTATGAGGATTTCGATCTTATCCTATGTTATGATGAAAACTTACTGTTATTATGATTTTACTACATAAGAATTCTTGCCACCTAAGTTCGGTAAAATTCTTATATTTATGAGGATTTCGATCTTATCCTATGTTATGATGAAAACTTACTGTTATTATGATTTTACTGCATAAGAATTCTTGCCACCTAAGTTCGGTAAAGTTCTTGTGTCTATTTATGTTTATGAGGATTTCAATCATATCCTATGTTATGCTTTCAAAAGAAATTATGCTTGGCATAATTAAAATATTTTTATAAGTATATGGTTTTCAAAGAGCTGTTTTCAAAGAGCCTATGATTTGCAAAATATGTCCCGTGCTGTAATGCACAATATGAGTTTTATCAAGAGCAGTTTTATAAAGAAGCTCTATCAATGCCCGTTTTATAAAGAGCCGGGATTTATGTGTTTAATCATCTTATAAATTAAATTAATTTGCGATGAGTCTACTGAGTATTTCCCCCATGAAATACTCACCCTACTTTTAACAGTTTTGCAGATTTCGGAGACGGTGGCGAGCGATGAATGATGGTGGCAATAATCGTTGAACGGTTGAAAGTTTGACGTTAATGATTTCCGTATTTTCCAAACAATCGAATAATTTATAGAAGTTCATTTATTTGAGAAATTATGATATTGGCAATTTCTTTACAATATTAATGGTTCGATTTACTATTTCAAATGGTTTCATAAATGTTTTCAATTTTAGCGGCCATTACAGTTTATTTAATGTTGCCAAAAAATGAATTTCAATTATTTCTTCCGCAAAAATATTATTCGAAAAATTTAGACAGAAAATGACGTAGTGAATCGGGTATACGGAACTCGGGGCGCTACAGCTGAAATGGATGTAATTGGGATTTGAAATTAGCTTTGATAATAGTCGTGTGATGATTGCAGAGGAATTGATACTGGAGTTGCTGAAACCATGGTTTGGTAGAGAGGTCAACTTGGGTTGATGGAGATGGTGCAGTGTAGCGGTTGAACTGTGGTTTTATGAATTGGCTGTGAATTGATTTCTTGGAAGTGTGACAGAGTCATGTGATGATGATGATTGGTGGTGCTGCAGGGGTGGTGACGGTTGTGTAGTGATGGTGGCTGCAAATGGTTTGAAGAGTGCTGGTTGCCGGTTTGTGATCTGTGTGATGGTTGTATTGTTATAAGGATGGAAAAGACTGATTGGGTGAAGGTAGTATACTGAAAGCTATAGCTTTCGGCGTTAAGATGCTGAGGATAATTGTTTAATTAGTGTTGGTGGGTGATTAATGAGGTGGAAAGGAGATGGTGTTGGGACAAAATGATGATGGAGGAGTGGAAAAGAAAAGTAGAAAGGGGAAGCTATCATGGGGAATAATTTTGTTTAAATGATGAATTTGGTGTAAAGATGAAAACGTGGATGAAATTAGGTTTAGGATAATTAACTAAAAATTTGACTACTTTGATTTGAAAATGTATTTAAAACTGATATATTTTGGACTGAAAAATACATTTGAGAATAAACAAATTTTGAAATAAAATTGAAATACGTATTTGGACTTGAAATAATTTGAATAAGGATCATTGGGATATTTTAATAAATTTGGAATTCAAAATGATTTTGAAAATAATACTTTGAATAAATAATTAAAATAACATAATTTTAGAAATTCGGATTTTAATTTAAAATCGAACAAATTCGATATTTCTTGACTTGGCTAGACGAATCCGTCGCGGCATTAATTTCAAAACAATGAGTGAAATAGTAGCGACACAATTTTCTAAATATTAAAAATAATTATAAAATTGCGTAAAAATTCTGAGTCGCTACAAGGGGAGGGCGGACAGAAAGAGTAGATTGATAGATGGAAGAGTACCACCCAACCAAAAACGAAAGGAATCTCCGGTCTTATCCTGTTCATGGAAGTTTAAGGCAAACAACGTACACTACACTACAGAGGCACGGGCCAAGAGATCATAACAGTCAAATCCTCCACTTTCATTTTCAATAAAATAATTCTCATCAGGTTAAAAAAATGTTGAGTCAAATCAAAAGGTTTGAATTGACGAGGAAAGGAATCATAGGAGCTGGGACCACAGAGTTCCCTAGTTGAGGCATGTAGAGAACTCGGTACTGTCAATTAGTCCACGTATCAAGTCTTGTGCGGATTGGTTGGAATAAAAAGGTGGGAGTCCCACGGTGGAATTAACTGTATGAAAACCCCTTCTCAGGTGGCTTTAGATGCTGCGTTTAGGTGACACCATGGGGGTAGCGATAGCCCGGACTATGTAGTCATCTGTCGAGTCTTTCACTCTCCCCTTGTACACAAACAAAAACACTGTCACAGAAGAGATGACTGGTAAAGTGCTGTCATGAGACTAGTGCTCTCGATTTGACTAAGTAGCCTGATTGACTTAAAGCTTCATTGACTAGGACGGAATGCAAAAGGAGAACTAGGTCTAAAATAAAAGCATTGATTATGAGGGAAGAATCCTCTCTTTATCTCTTAGCTTCCCTATAATGTCTTCTTTCTGGAGTTCTTGCATTCTAATATCGTATAGAACTTTACTTTTTAACCAACCAATAGAATGATCTCATTGATTCACCTTTTTTTCTTTGTGAGATTAGGACTGGATTAGCGATCACCGGCATTTTCATGGATGAGTTTTGCTTTGCCCCGAGATGCTATCTAGACTGTCTTCTTTCTATGCTTCTACCTGACCTGAGCCTAAAGGTAAAGGAAGGAAAATACCACAAACCTGAGCCTTCCAAAATTCAACATATTCAACTCCACCTACTCATTATGGGACGGAATCGCCTTTCTTATCTATTTTATTTCATGCCCTGAGCTAACTCATTTCTCTTTCGACTGGAACTCCTTAATTAGTTAATCCGGAAGTGACTTCGATACCTTTCCAAGAGTAACTCGCTTCTTTAAGCCATGCCCTTAGCACCAAGACTACTGGCTCTTCCAGCAAGAGTAGTAAGATCCATTCTTTGTACCTCCTTCAAGGACAAGAGATGAAATATAGCTGCTCTCCGCCCAGCATGAATGAGAAAAGAAGGGGTTTCGCATCTAGATGGATTAGGAAGCGGGCTCAAAAGGCACTTTAGATTACCACCCTACATGGATTCTCCTCAAAGAGATTCAAAAAAAAGATTTTCCAAGCCTCTCAATGAAGGAATACTGAAAAGACGGCTAGAACGCCTTAGATCTACTTGAGAATGGGTATCCGCTGAAGTGGAAGAATGCCTTAGGACGAGTAGAACCAATGATTGAACACTATCAGGAGACTGACTTACTCGAAACTAATAGTGAAG